>JANQBM010000220.1:15638728-15650883 GCA_025594535.1 Erythroxylum domingense | reverse complement strand
TTTAGAATAGTATTATAATGCTTATGATTTTACTATCAAGTCACATACTTGATGACATAAGCCTAATACTATTCATGAAATATAAATCACATTACATAAACAATATACATGCATATATAAAAGAATACCTCATAATATATTATTAATAAATCAGAATGTCAGTACAAAAGTCACATATGTCCATTGGCCTAGGGCACACTACTAACACAACAATCTCATCAAATACAGATCACAAGGACAACAAAACTAAAACAAAGAATCAAGCTTACTTAAAAAAAGAGATGTTATGTTTTTATTTTTTTTCCTTTGGAAACATAATCATAAGAATGAAAAGTCAAACATTAAAACTACAGTCTATGCAGCCATTCAGTAAAGAGAGAGAAAAAAAGAAAGAAGTCACATAAGAGAAATGGCAGCAGAAAGGATTAAGCTGATAGTACCTTGTAAAAACAACTTGTCCTAAATGGGCAGTTTCCATTCCCAAAATTAAAGTGCTTGCAGTCTATTGACCTGCAACCATGAAAATAAATACAGTTATTTCTATCATAATAAGAAAATTAAACTCCTATATAATCCAAGTTTCCTACTAATCCTTAGAATTGTGGATTGCCAGCATACAGTAAAGTCTTTGAACCGGTAATTTTTCAACATATCAATTGATCAAAACAATCACACATTCTAATTTAAACAATATAATGTAATTCAAAAACTTGATAGAGACTGTAACAATCAGGTTGAAAACAAAACAAAGCAAAAACAATTACACAAAGTTACCTAAGTTTTGTTTTATAATTATTAACAATTTCATGTTTTTCATCCTCGGAAAAGTGCCAAATGACACTTGGAATGAAAAAGTAGGATATCAGAACTTATCTAACCATATTTGTAATATCTCTACTGAAGGTACTCAAATTACAGATACCCCCATTATTCTCTAAGTATCTAAGCAATGTAAAGAACAACAAATGCACAAAATAATAATTGAAGTGAAGAGGAAAAGTAATAGTCAAAAATTTTAAAAAGAAAGGAAATAGAAAAGGTTATGGACAAATGGAAATTGGTATTCAAACAACAGTATTAGCACCAAACCATCTGCACTCCCAGGACACAATTTCAGAGCAACTTCTAATTCATTCCACCAATTGTACATCAAGCCTATATGTTACCCCAAATAGCTTCAATACTATGTCGCCAACATAAAGATGCAATTTTAAGAACTAAGCCTAGTTTCTCATAAGCTTCAGAGTTCAAAATAAACAAGCCTTAAAAGAAAAACATGAAGCCACTCCCAATCTCTTTTAATCATGGACTTTTAATCAAGTAGTTAACTTTCATCCAAAAAAACCCTCAAATCAATAACCAAGTTAACGACTTTTCAAGAACCAAGCATGCACACATAATAAAAAAACAATTACATGTTCAAATAGAGAGAAGGGAAGGAAAAGAGAAGAGCGTTAAGGTTATTTTTTGGATCACGAACCTGAAAACAACCATTGTCAATCGCCACTGTGGGATAACGTCAAAGAGAAGAGGCTTTTATGAAGTCTTGTTTGGTGTAAAAGGAACTAACCCATTAAATATGATCGGTAGCCCTAAATGTACATCTGAACGAAAAAGAAAGAAAGGTGTAAAATACAAGGGAAAATGGAAACAAGAAAAGAGGAACAAAAGAGCACCATTCTGATTCTCATGCAAGCTACATAGATTTGTAAACCGACGACTGATCTTGTTGAGATGTGAGAGATGCAAGGTAAGAGCCAAAGAAAGGAAGAATTTAGAGAAAATGAGAAATGAGACGGTAGTGAATCAGGGCAAAAGTAAGGGCAAAATTGACATTAAAGTAAAGGTTATCAGCTGATTGCCCAAAATGCTCCTTACAAGGAGTTTCTAAAAAATCAGCTGGTTGGGTTGAATCAGCCAAACTAACTAGCTAACAACCAAATAAATTAAATAACTTTTTGATAAATTCAATCAGCTAAAAAATAAATGATCAGCGAACAACCAAACGGGGTCATTATCGCGTTCACCTCAATATGGAGATTGACATAGTTACAAGGATGTTCGAGAATTAAGATTGGTCATCCTAAATTATTCAGATTTTGAAACTTTTGGGTTTTTGGAATAACTTGAATCATGAAGCTAGAAAGGATGAGCTTCAACAACAACAACAACAATAACGACAACAACACCTAATATAAATCCTGCTGCAACGCAAGGTCTAGAAAAGATGAGCTTGTAAAAAAGAAATTTTCCTAAACAAATAAGTTGCATTACAAATGCATTATAAACCAATACATTTCCATGGATTTTCACATTAAACACTCTTAACAACATCTAGTTACTTGAAAATTTTAAAAAAATTAAAGTTAAGTTACAAAGTAAATATCCAAAGGAAAGATGTATATGGCTGAGATAGAAACCTAAAAAAACAACCGAAGAATTAAGTTTATTCTCCTCTTATCCTATAAGCTATTTGAATATCTTTAGGCATTATTGTGACATTATTAGCATAAATTGCACACAATTTGGTTTCCTCAAACAACCTAACAAGGTATGCCTCAACTACCTCTTAAAGAGCCACTACAACACTACTTTGGAATCTCAAATCAGTCTTGAAGTCATGAGTTATTTCTTTAACCAGTTTCTAAAAAGGAAGCTTCCTAATCAATAGCTCCATGCTCTTCTAGTACTTCCTAATCTCTCCCAAGGCCAATGTTTTTAATATGAAATTATGTGGCTTCTTTACACCTCTTGTTGTCAAAGTTGACTTCCTTATATCCTTTTAAGTGGGACCTACTTAACAGGGGTTCTATCAGTTGTTTCGGACAACATGTTGTGGAAGTAAGGCAAAAGCTTATAGACAATATTGGGGAGTATATTTTTAAGGCTTTTGGGCTCTATGATATGGGGGATAAAGAGGTTACAAATAGATGGACAGAAGATAAACAACAAGCCTTCTATGAGCTTGCTTTGTCCAACTTAGTATTATTGGGCAAGAACTTTTTGAACCATTTATCAGCAACATTCCCTTCCCAATCAAAATCAAAGTTAGTCAATTATTGCTTTAATTTCTTTGTGCTTTGATAACAAGATGAACAAAATAGTTTTGACCCACCAAATGTTGATAGTGATGATGATGATGAACGAAAAAGAGGTAAAGATGGAGTGGTAGAAGAAGAGGATAACTTAGTTGTGGAATCTTTGACTTGCGTTTTGTTAGAGTTGATGATCTTAGAATGGAGGAACAATAAGCTGATGGCTAGGTCTATGAAGAGCTTGAATTTGTTGTAGGTGGCTTTCATGATGACAATGATCTTGTCTTTACAATGGTTGGAGGTAAAGGAGGGGGAATCCATGTGTGAACACAACCAACCAAATGTTGACAGTGATGATGATGAGTGGAAAAGAGATGAAGGTGGAGTGGCAAAGGAAGAGGATGACTTAGTTGTGGAATCTTTGACTTGTGCTTTTGTCAAAGTTGATGATCTTAGAATGGAGGAACAATATATTGGTGGCTAGGTTTATGGAGAACTTGGATTTGCTACAAGAGGCTTCAATGATGACAATGATCTTGTCTTTATAATGGTTAAAGGTAGAGGAGGAGGAGTCCATATGAACTCCATAGAGAGGGTAGAGATGAGAGAGTTTAAGGAAGTTAAATTGATGAGAAAAAAAGAAGAAGCCCTAATTGAAATATATTTAAGATAGTGAGTTCCACTTCGCTATGTAATAGTGAGGTCCACTTTCTATCTGAAAAATAATAAATAATATCACATCAATATTGATAGATGGTTAACTATTTCAAAATTTTCATCTGTTTAAGTTATGCTCTTAATATTTTGATAATGTTATGGTTCAAATTGAACACTTCAAAATATTAAGGTTTAAGTTATATTCTAATATAAACGTTGAGATTCAAAATGTACTTTTGGCCTTTAAAAATTATAATTATGCTTTAGACTCTTTATCATCATTTCTTTTACAACTAGGTTTAATGAATTTATAACTTAGACAATACATTTTTATTACTTAAATCAATCAAAATTGAATGATATAGGTTTCTTAATAATTTAATTCAAATTGCTATTAAAATAATGAATGATATATATTTCTTAACTATTTAATTCAGATTGATAATAGAAGTTTATGAATTATGGTGAGAGCATACATTCTATGAGATGAACCATTTTAATTTCATCAATTCTATTTTTTGCTTTAGCTTAGAAAATGAGAGTTCTTTATACTAAATTGATGCAAACTCATCATAAAATTAGTCCAATTATAAATTTTATTTGTTAATATTTTCAGTATAACATATAATATCAATTCATGGAATATTTGCAAGTTTTACGAGGAACACTGATAAAATCTATTGTCCAATTGCATGGTTATTCATTCAATCTGGAAATCGGGATAATTAGTTATACATAATAACATGTAGTGTTTCATTATCTTGTAGTCCAATAGAAAAGGTTGGCTGTCATTATCGTTTTTTCTTTTCACGCATGTTAGAAGTAAATTGTTATAATTTATGATAATCATAAGTTTTTTAATGTATCAGACAGTAACAAAAGGAAAGAAGGAAAAGGTTAAAGCAACAACGGTGACAATGCCAAAAGTCCAAAGTTTTGGGCGGTAACTTTTGGGAACGCATTTTGAAGATGAGACGCAGGCGCCAGTTGAAAGAGATCTTCATTCCTATTGGTCCATTTTAAAAGATACGGATCGCTACTGAAACTATGTGAACCGTCGATTCAAGCACCATCCATCGGCCCTCATTAACTCGCTTACATACCTCCGTTCCACCGCCACACTATAAAAATGCACAAGCACACCAAGCCACCGCAACTCACCGCACCCCACGCCTATACTTCCAAAGCAGTGTAAATCTGTAAAATGGAGAGCGGAGGAAAAGTGAAGAAGGGAGCTGGCGGCAGGAGAGGCGACGGTCCCAGGAAGAAACCAACTTCGAGGTCTGTAAAGGCGGGGCTTCAGTTTCCGGTTGGAAGAATCGGGCGGTACTTGAAGAAGGGAAGATATTCGGAGCGGGTCGGGACCGGAGCTCCGGTTTACTTGGCTGCTGTTCTTGAGTACTTGGCTGCCGAAGTAAGTGTGAGAATTGGTGTTTTGGATCTTTAATAAAGCTTCGACTTTATGTATTGGTGTTAATTGTTGTTTTAGGTATTGGAGTTGGCTGGAAATGCAGCAAGAGACAACAAAAAGAACAGAATAATACCCAGGCATGTGTTGCTTGCAGTGAGGAATGATGAGGAACTTGGGAAGCTTTTAGCGGGCGTGACCATTGCCCATGGTGGTGTTCTTCCAAACATCAACCCTGTTCTCCTGCCCAAAAAGACTGACAAAGCTACCAAGGAGCCTAAATCTCCTTCCAAATCCCCCAAGAAAGCTTGATCGCTAGCTTATACTTGAGTCTTAACTGGTTTGGTCGAAGCAATTTGTAATATGAAATTCGATCCTGTAGTGTTGTTGGAAAAGTAGGGTAGTGCTTACTGGATAGAGTCGATTGCCTTTGAGGTCTCTTATATATTTTGGATTAATTTAAAATAAGCTAGCAACCAATTATGTTTGATTTGTTTCTTGTGCCCTTAATGGAGACACTGTTGGAATCTGGCATACAATTGGTGGGAAAAATCCTGTTAAATGTCGATGTTTTCATTTACCTTCTTTACATAGTATGGTTAAGTAAGGGTGAATGACAAGGAAGGCATTTCTTTCTCTTTTTCCCATCGAATAGCCGATAGCATCTTCTGTCGACTCATTGTCCCTCCACAAAATTGTTTGTTTTGTTTTTTTGTTCTTTTACTTGATTTCCTAAATTCCTACTCGACGAAAAGACGAGTATAAGATATATATTTTGTTGCTAATTGTGTATGGTTAATTTGGTCAAATATTAAGTAAATGTAAATTACGTCAACAAAGGATATTTTGATTTTCTTTATTTTGTCATTTTTTATTTTTATAAAAGATTAAGTAAATGTTTAAATTTAAAAATGAGAATGATTATCCCTTTTTTTGGTTTGAAAAGTTGAATAATATATTGCAAGATAAGGGTTTAATATAATTAAGGGTATTTGTAAAATAATACCACTTTGGCTTTATTTGGCAATAATAGATTGTATTAGTGATTAGTTAATTTTATAATAATAATAAAATATTAAATTTATTATTATTATGAATAATATAGTAAATTACATCATATTAGTATTTTTTTCATATAGTATGTATGAATTTTATTATTTAATAAATTAAAATATTTATAATTATAGTATGATATAAATATGATATATAGTAGTTATATACTAACAATATTAATTTATGTGACTCTTTATGTTCAAAAAATTAATATTATAATATTTTTAAATGTAAATTAATATTAAAAAATTAAATAATGATTAAAAAATTTAATTAACCATTTTATTATATTATTCTAAACTTCTGTATGATAGAAAAAGGTAACTTTGAAAACATATAGAATACAAGTAGAGAGTAAAGTGGAGAATAATACTATTATTAGGCAAACAGTTAATTTTAAAAGTTATTAAATTCTTAGAAATCAGCTTATTAGAGTAAAATAAGCTAATAAATAAGTTATTTACTAAACAAATCAATATATTTTTTAAGATAGACAGATAGTCAAAAAGTTAACTTTTAATCAATAAGCTAAAAAACAGCCGATAAGATGTTTGCTAAACACCTTTAAGCATCAAATGAGTGAGAAGGATGATCGTCTGATTCGACTTTCTTGTGTCAACCTTTTCCATCCACAATAAATGCAACAGTGTGAAATATGTGGATGGTAGGTTTGGCACAGAAATGACATAAGAAAGTCAGAATAACCTTATCCCCAAAGGAAGACACTTTTGGAGCTCTATACATCTAAGGAGTGTTTTAACAATTATCTCATAAATTCTTAAGTTTAGAGATTTGATAAAATGAATATTTAACACAAAATAGGAGTTGGGAAGAAAATATACTTTTAGAAGGATAATTGGACCTAATTTGGGGAGTTAAACTACAAGAATGAATTATAATCACTTATGGATATTTTCTAATGGGAGGCAACAATTTAGGTATCGCTTAATAAGAGATTATTGGACCCATACCTAATTTTATAATGCCACAAACTCTAAAAAACCACGCATTGGACTTATCCAAATAAGACATAATTGTGTGGAGGAATCCAACATTAGAAGAACTCACCATCAAATCAATTAGGTATCTATTTTAGCAGGGGGAATCAGTAGTTGAGTGACATAAACTGGTATAGGGAAGAAGCATTGGTTAGTAATAAAGGGTAGACTTCCGATAATTGATAGGCTAGCGAAATTCCTAATCATTTCAAATAGATGCTGCTTATGTAAGGACATGGAGTCCTTTTCTTTAGGTGAACATACAAAAGAGATGGATGGTCCTGTATTATGCAAAGATGTAGATTAGGGCAACAACACTAGCAAGAAATAGTTAAGTGGTGTAACAAGCACAATTATGGTACCAAAGGACAACAAAAAATATTGCAAATTGTAATGGCATACTTGGTGTCTAGAATTTGGGAAGAATGGAACTCCAGGATCTTCCGGGGCCAAATAACATCTCCAAGAAGATTTAGGGTTGATTTACTCCAAAGCATTCAAGAACATCGTGCATACATAGACATAAAATTCCTATGTCTGCCCAGATGATGAACATATGGGGAATATGATTGAGTCATAAATTTTTTATTGAATGACACTAATCAACTGTATGTAGATTAAAAGAACTAGTCTATGAATTGTTGTGAAAATTGATTAGATTAGAGTAGGTTCGTAGCTAAACAGGCTTGAAGGAATAGTAATGAAGAAATTAACACATATATTTTACATAAAAAACCTCCAAACAAATTAGGGTAAAAATCACAAGCAATAAGAAGAAACTTCACTATGAAAATTTAGGATTTACAAACTCTCTCTAGTTTACACGGAGAAGCACTAACTCTCTCAAAAATAGGAGAAAATAACAAAATAAATTAATCAATTAAGAGCAACCATCACTCTTCTTGAGAAACAAGCATCTACTGATCAAAAACCACCAACTTTGCAACCAATTACACCTCAACAAATATCGCAAGCCACTTTTACCTCATCCACTACTAAAAGTCCCCAACAAATAATAAGCACTCTTTTACCTCAAAATAAGAAGACATGTAGAATCCAAAGTATATGTCATTTTTAATGGACCCATGACTAGACTATACGATGAATGACACAAAGTAGTTGTCATATAACTGGTAAACCTTTAATAATTCACCGGAGTTATACCAATAGATCTGAAGCAGAAAAAGCATTAGATGAATTCAAAGACCCATCTCTCAAACCACATTATAAACAAGCCTTGGGAAAACCACAAAAAGACACAAGGATTAAAATATTGGGCAAATCTGTCCAAATGAACAAAATAAATTCAATTCGTACAAAAGCATTTAAAGAGGAAATGGGATGAATTACTCCATATATTTTTATGAATGCTTTCAAGCATTGAATGACTGGAAGGATGGACTGCTAGTCTTAAGTCCTTCATTTCAAATTTCATCACCAATGAAGTCTTCAATTCTATAATAAGTTCTTTGTTGGGGCCTACTACCAACCTATCGTCTATATACAGCAGCAAGATAGTAAAGTCATTGTCACCAAACCTCTTGAAATATGCACAAGGGTCTGCATTTAGTCTGTTGTATTCAAGGCTCATAATGAAAGAATCAAATCTCTTGTACCAATAGCTAGACGTCTGCTTCAGACTATGCAGAGATTTGTTTAACCTGTAAACTAAGTTTTCCTTTCTTGCTTCTTCAAAACCTCCTAGTTGGAGCATATAAATCTCTTCTTCAATATCTCCATGAAGAAAAGCTATCTTTACATCTAATTGCTCTAAATGTAAGTCAATCTTAGCATATATTGTCAAGACTACTCGGAATATATTAGGTTGAACCATAGGGGAAAGTATTTAAATGAAATGAATCTCTTTTTTCTGAGCATATCCTTTTACCACCAATCTTGGACGATATTGCTCCACCTGATCATCGCCATTTCACTTGATGTTATAAATCCATTTGTTGCCCATGGCCTTCCTTCCTTGTGGCAATGGCATATGTTCCCAAATCTTAATCTTATAAAGAGTTTCAATTTCTTCCTGCATTGTTGTCATCCATTGAGATGCATCTAAACTATTTATTGCTTTCTGGAGAGTTGATGGCTCCCCATCCTTAGTTAAAAGATAGTATGCAACATCGCCCTCTATAATATAGTCTAAATGCCAATTTGTTCACCTTTTTAGACGATTTTTTCAACGAGTCTCTAGAGCTTAAGACTTTATTGGTTTTTAAACCTTGTGCTTTAGTGTTGCTTCAGAAGAATCTATTTGGGATTCCTTTTCCACCTAAATTGCAGTAATCTATGAATCTTTCTTTGATGTGCTATCATCTTCTCCTTTCTTTTGTAGCTCATCTACAAATATTACATTCATGTTGATGATAACCTTATAGGCAGTGGGATCTTATAGGCGATACCCTTTCATTCCATCATCATACTCCAAGAATAAGCATTTTTTGGATTTTGGATCTAACTTTATAGTTTTTTGGGGATTATAGATCACATACATAGGACTTTCGAATATATGAAGATTTGAAAAATCAACTGGTTTATCAGTCCACATCTGTGTATTCAATTCAATTGTAGTTGATGGGGCCCAATTTACCACATAACAAATGGTACTAACTACTTTTACCTTCCTCAAATCACTCAATAGCTCTCTAGGGTTTTGAATTTGCTGAAGTGAAAGGCTCTCTCCAAGACGGCTCCTTCTGTCTTGTAATGTTCCTTTTATATCTTGGAAGCCCTAGGTTTAATTTGGCTTCGAAGCGGTCCAAAAAATCACTCAAAACTCGAGTTTTTGTATCAACCTGATGTAGGCCATAATCGTGGCCCTGCCTGCCACGATCGTGACTAGTGCCTAAATCTTTTTGTCAGGATCGTGGCCCAAAGTGCACAATTGTGGCCTGATACCTAGCTCTATCATGATCGTCGCCCAAAGTGCACGATCTTGGCCAAGGTCCTTTCAACTCACGATCGTGGGCCATATTTTCAACCCAAAACTCTTCGAAACTTCTCCATTCTTCTCCATTTACAGTGAAACACTAACAAACCCATCAAGGTACCTCAAAAATATGACATTTAAGCTCAAAGACTCATACTAACCCATAAAAACAATTAAATACATAAATTAACACAATTGAAACCTAAATACACACTAAACACTCAAATTAACATTAAATACTTAACAAATTAAGCCCTAAAATGCAATGCAAATCATAACTATCAACATCCCCACACTTAAACGTTTGCTTATCCTTAAGCAAACAAAATAACAAACACACAACACATAATGCAATAATGAGACCAAGGCTTTGACTTCATGAAAAAAATTTAATCTTAAACACCATCATAAAAGTTATATCTAATCATTAACAAGCAAAATCTATGTCTAGGGGCTTTGAACTAAATATACAATTTAATCGAGATCTAAGTGTTAATTTATTTACCCTTTTAAATTATACACACACATTAATAATTCTTTGGTCTTCAAACTTTGTACCTGTTCCTAAGTATATTTTCATGAAAAGTCAAGCTTAATACAAGTTCGGTAGGTTTTTATTAATAAATTTTTTTAGTGAACATAAACTTAGTCGTTTTATAGGGAGGTAAACATTGGTAACGAATATCGATCCGGTTACTCAACTAAGTCATGTTTTTATTAAATAGCTTGGTTGGAACTCATTATAGCCTTTTGACGTAAAGGCACACATTTGTGATGCGTATCGATCCAATTACTCACCTTTATCACATTTTTAACTGGCTACTAACTCTATTCATAACCCAGAGGGCAGCAGAATAGTGATTTATTTAACAAGAAAATGTTTTTTATTGCCTACTTTATTGTTTAAGCTACTCATCTCTATGAAAAAAAAATACTACTTAAGCTACTAAAATAGAAAGACTTCTAATTATGAATGAATGTGACAACCTATAGGGTGCTAAATTTACACTAAATCCTAATTAAGTTGTATATTTATCCAAAGTCTCCTAATTCACTAATTTTGCGAGCTAATGTTCATTTAAAACCTACTAGACTATGTTCAAAATTAAACAAACTTCACTCCATCTCAGTCATTGACACATTCAAACAATTCATAACATGCAACTTAATAACTATCATACGATATGCAAAAACCCATTCAAAAGCAAAAACACGTAATCCCTCCCCACACTTAAACAGCACACAGAGCACATAACATATAAAAGACAAGAACAATAGAATCTAAAGTAATTGACAAAAAATAAACATAAAAATTAGAACTGAAGGCTAATTTGAAAAAAAAACTAAATGGAAAAGGAAAATTAGGTTAGACATAAATCCTATAGAGATAAAGGTGATGATGGTGTCAGAGGCGGCAATTGAATGCCTTGAGACTTGAAATACCAATGAATCCGTCAGATGTCCTGGCTCTGGCGACGTTGTGTCTGGGCCATCTCATTCATCATTATGATGTTCCCTGTAAATGTCCTTATGGTTGCAGAGATCACGTCCAGAACTTCCTTCCAGTCGTGTTCTTCTTCCTTTTCCTCAGATTCGTCACTGGACTCTTCTTCCTGTCGAGGTGACGTTATGCTCGAACTTGCCTAACTTGCCCTAATTCGGACATATGTCTTTTGGCTGATGCCCGTAAGTTCCATATTATAGGACTTAAGAATTTTAGCCCACTATAAGTGATGGTGGTTCAAGAATTCTAGGAGGTGAACAGTTAACCCCCTTATTCCACACCAAAATGTTCTGGAATGGCTGACACTATATACCCCATTCCTAGATTGTTGCTCCTCTTACACGGAGTTGCAAAAATGGCATTAAGCACATACGTGGAAGTGCAGCCTGGAATACTATGGCCCATACACCAAAACATAAAATGTTTCTTGGTGGAACATTTTTTGGTTTCAGTTTTATCGAAAAACAGCTGACACATAAATTTATGCGGCAACAAGTGTTCATGGGATCGTATAATGTTGTTGTGAGCATTCTTTGCATGAAATTGCTCAATTCCAGTAAGCTCA
>JANQBM010000220.1:15599782-15618179 GCA_025594535.1 Erythroxylum domingense | reverse complement strand
AACCTTTTAGCATTCATTTCATTAAAGAAAGGAAGAGGTGCATTTGATGTATTCTCTCTTCCTTCTTTCATCCATAATTGAAAATGAGAAGATCTCATTTAGGTTATTGGTCTTTTCATATAGCCATCTTAAACAAATAAGAAGAGTCTCATTTATTGGCTTCTTTATGATTGATTAAAGAATGAAGTGACGCATTGGATGCACATCACATCTTTCTTTCATGATAACCAAAATTTAAAAGGAGAGAAAGAAGTGTTCTTGCATTTGTTTTGACGCACTCTCTCCTCTCATGCATGCATAGCCGAAACTTGAATGAGAAGAGGCTCATTTTTGGCTTCTTTCTTTGAAGAAAAATCTCCTCAAAATACTTCTTCTCCTTTTCCACCAAAGGATCTTGTTAACCAAGTTATACAAGAAGAACAAGTGGTAGATTGGATTGGTCAGGGATATAACAACAAGGGGAGGATACATTGACAAAGGATTTGGAGAGGATAAAAAAGTAAGAAGCCAAAGCAGTAGCAAGGATTCGGTATATTTCTACCACCTTGTTCTTATGTAAATTATTTTCCTTATACTGTATCATGTATAGTTGAAACATGTTGATTTGGTTATGTTTTCTCCACTACATTTTGATTTCGAAAAAGTTTTGAAATATACCATTTAACCAAATCTTGCGTGCTTTTGTTTTCAATACAACAGTTAGGTTATTTCATTTCCAAATAAGGTTGGGAATGCATAGGAATTCGGCACGAGTTAGATGATTGAGCAAGTAAGTAAAAAAGAGGTGAAAGAGCTATAAAAGAGTTAGGAAGGGATCTTATGAATGTGTAGAAGGACAAAAGAAGAAAAACTAGAAAAACGTTCGTGGCCTGCGGTAAGGTAAAACTATCCATGTAATTTTCGGCTAAAATTTTTAACATTTTACCCTTCCTTCAGCTATATATTCATTTCATACTTCATTTTTTCACTCACTTTCATTTAAATTTATCTTCCTAAGTTTATAACCTCCAAACACTCTCACATCTCTCTAACTAACTTCTAAATTTCCACTTTATTACAATTTCCACCTACTTGTAGTCCATTATGTCGTGCATTAAGCAGTCAGTGAAGTGCAACCAATCAATGGGAAGAAACCAAGTCTCGGGCCTAGGGCGAAGGAACAGGGGGAGAATTTTGAAGCACCCTTCCCAATCTACACAAAGGAGGAAGGTATTTGATTCCAATCCCTTTGTGTTAAACAGATAGTAGTGCCGAAGTACTTTGATTTTACTATGCTCGATAGGGTAGAGAATTTAGAAGAAAGAATTCAATGGAGTAAGTTCATACACTTCTAATATCCTATCTATAAGGAGCTCACCCCTGAATTCTTCACTTCCCTTCAGTTCAAAATTAATAAACCTAAGGAAATGTGGTTTAGGTTGCAAGGACAACCTTATGAGCTGAACCTTGAAATTATGTATGATATTTGTGGTTTCTCCGAATAATCCATTGTCAATCAGTACAATGATTTTTTTGCTTCCTGCTATTGAAATGAGCTCATTGGGTTGGAACGTTTCGATGTCAAGAATGCCCACAACAACATTATACGCAGCCATAAACATTTGTTATTGCATAACTTTATGTGTCAAATAGTTTTTGACAAATTAGAAACTAACAAGTGCCCAATAAAGGAACTTTTTTATTGTGGTGCATGGATCACAACATCCCATTGTGCACCTCCACATATGTGCTTAATGCTATTGTTGCAACTCTACATAAGAGGAGCAATAATTTGGGTACGGGTTACTTGGTTTCTACCATTGTTGAGTACTATGACGTGGATTATAGTGGTTCAATTGTCTATCTCCCTAATTTTTTAGATCACCATCACTTATGACGTGTCGAAATCCTAAAGTCCCATAGCATAGAACTCTGGGACATTAACTAAAAAGCTAATGTAAAGATCAGGGCTAGTTAGGAAAGTTCTAGTACAGCGTCAATTTAACAAGCAGAAGAGGACTTGACTAGCGAGGAGTCCGACGAGGAAGAAGACACAAAAGAACCTAGCTGGAAAAAAGTGCTTGATACAATCTTTTCCAACACCAAAACAATTACAAATACAATTGTTGAAAACACTAGGAGGATTAAAGAGATGGTCTGCTCATAACGACGTCAGAGTAGGGATATACGTTGAATTCATCGATACTTAGAGGCTCAAGGTGTTCAACTGCCACCTCCGACACCATCCCCGCCTCCATCACCGTGAGGCTTTGTTTCTAACCCTTCTCATTTAAATTTAGTCTTTATTTTTGTTTTATTTTATGTTTCTTCCTTCCACGTGTGTTTGTTTGTCTCCTTCTCACATTGAGGACAATGTGTTGTTTAAGTGTGGGGAGGGTTGCGTGTTTTGTTTTAAATGTGAAATTTGCATATTATATGATAGTTTGTTAGGTTGCATATTTTGAATTGTGTAAATGTGTCGATGGCTTAGATGGAATGAAATTGATTTAATTTTAAATATAATCTATTTGGTTGCAAGAGTCATTAGCTCATGAAATTAGTGATGTGATATCTTTGGCTAAATATGCAAGTTAATTAGGATTTTTTGTTAGTTTATCACCCTATAAGTTGTAACATTCATTCATAAGTTTAGGGCTTTCGACTATAGTAGTTTTGCTAGTATTTTTTCATAAAAATGAGTAGCTAAAGAAACAAGATCGGCACTAAAGAAACAAGATCGGCATTAAAGAAAATGTTTATAAAGAAAATGTTTATAAGTAGCTTAACTTTTCATGAAAACGTACTTAGGAGTAGTTACAGAGTTTGAATGACCAAATAATTATTAATGTATGTGTACAATTGAAAAGGGTGAATAACTTAACATTTGGGTCTTGATTAATATGTATATTTAGTCCAGAGCTCCTAGACGTGAATTTTGCGTGTTAATGATTTGGAATAACTTGAACGATTGTGTTTAGAATTAAACTTGTTTTATGAAGTTGAAGCCATTATCTCATTATTGCATTGAGTGCTTTGTGATTTCGTGTTATTTGTTGTTTTGTTTGCTTGAGGACAAGTAAATGTTTAAGTGTGGGGATATTGATAAGTGTAAATTGCATAATGATTTAGGTATAGTTTGATATGTGTTTAGCCATCAATTCAATCATTTAGTATGTGTTTAGGTTAGAATTGTGTTAGTTTGTTAATTATTTATGTTTTAATTGTTTTATGGGTTAGTATAAGTCTTTGAGGTTAAATATTATGTTTTTGAGGTATCTTGATGTGTTTGTTAGTGGTTCAGGGTTAACATAAAAAAACGGAGGAGTTTTTGAGACATTCGGGCCAAAACAATGGCCCATGATTGTGGCATGTCAGGCCATGATCATAACAGAAGCTCCAGATTTAATCTACGATCGTGGCCTACATGTCACAATCGTGACAGAAGCTTAGGGAATGGCCCATGATGGTAGCCTGCATGCCACGCTCATGAAAGAAGGCTCATATGGGAGCCACAATCGTGGCCTGTGTCAAGCAGACGCGCAGACATTCACAAACTTGAAGTTTTATGAGATTTTTTGGATTTTTCGGACCTCAGAAAAATCCTAAGAATACCCAAAACATAAGAGGGTATAAAAAAGAAAAAAATAGGTAGAGAAAAGAAAATTTTGAATCAGCCATCTTGAGAAACCCTTGAGAGAGATCATCGAGAGATAAAGGAAGAGAAGAAGGAAGAGGAAAGAGGAGAAGAAGCTGACTTGAAGTACTTCCTAAATCAGGAGGTTTCTCGACGTCACTATCTCCCATCATCTGTTTTAGATTGTATTTCTTGTTCTTTTTAGTTTTATTATTGTACAAATTGGATTGAACACTTGATGATAGGATATAGAATCTCGAGGATGTTCTAAACATACCTTTAGAATTTTATTCTTGAATTAATGAGAATTTGATTGTTTGTGTTTATTGGATATTGTTGTGGTTTGATCAAGCTATTATATATTTCGATAATAAACTGAGAGGGTGAATCGAATGGAAAATGATTAAATTAGACTAACGAGAGTTAGGTGATGTAAGAGAAACTAGAATTAAATCAAAATGATAATTTGTGCTGAGAGAGATCTTGTATAGATTTTTGATAATTTATTAGAGAACTTTAGAACTAATTAGGGTTTTGGATAGATTGTGATCTCTATAATCTGATTAGGGTTTATGATTTAGAGTTAGTAGTTATAACTCGAGAAAGAGTAATCAACCTTTGGATAATCTAGAACCAACAATCCAATAATTCATAATCAGTTAGGTTAGCATTAAGGATAGGTAAAATTTCCTTTCTTTTAATTGGTAATTTTCTTTAGTTGATTCTTAGTTATGCTACAAATTGCTTAATAATTAGTATTTTCGTGTTTGATTCTTAATTTGATTGATTGAATTAAATTCTCTTGTTAGTTTTGTTACATCTTAAATTTCTGTTATTTGTTTCCAGCCTTAGATTTTAGGATTAGATTAGTTCCCTCCTCTTAGGATCAACACCTTTAGTACTATGCCAACGAACCATGCGCTTGCAGATTTTCAAGGGTTAATAATTAAAACTTATGCACAACCAAACCCCAATCATGCCATTATCAGAGACTTTTACTGCCTGATATGTTTTGAATTCCTTTGATTTAATAATTTACTAATTTTCTTGTGTGAGTATAGTTGCTTAAACAACAATGAAAACAAATTTGCAAAGGAAGTTGAAGATATAACAACTCTAGACATTCCAAAGCAAGATTGAGAAATCCAAAGAGCTAAACGTCATGAAGTGATAGAAAGAAAGATGGTGGAGGAATTAAATCAAGGAGAGCAACAAAAGAACGTTGTGGACTTAATGAGGCCAAGACTTAATGCCAATTATCAATGAATTGCATAAACACGAGTGAAAGCTGCATACGACCTTTTAAAGCAGATGGAGAACTATAAACTATCTTTAGAAATCAAAATGAAGTATACAATAGTCAACGGTCTCAGATCCTAAAGGAATGATTGCTATAGATTTAGTGACAACATTGTAAACTGAGATCGTTAACCTAACCCAACAATTGAAGAGCCTGACAGCCACCTTTTTCTATTAAATCAAAACAATTTAACATGAAAGTGAGATATGCGAACAAGAGAGTCATATCATAGTTGATTGCTTCGTAGTGGAAAACAATAATGTGTAACAATCCAATATAATAGGAGCATAATATGATCAGGGAGGTAATAATCCTTATTCAAGCACGTACAATCTTAGGTGGTAGAACCACCCAAAATTCCTTTTGGTTTAAAACTGTAGGCCTACTGGGATTTTAGTAAGATGAGGCTAGTATATAGGATTCAAAGATGAACAAGTTAATGGACATGCTGAATTCCAAGTTCACGAGCTTAGAAGGGAGATTTGAGTAATTTGGAGTGGGTCAGTTAGCCAATGCATTATCTATAAGAAGTGTGGGAAGCGTCCTAAACAATATGGAAACAAATCCAAGGGAGCAATTTAAGGCTTTCACACTTAGGAGTGGGAAAGAACTAGAAGAACCAGTAGAAAAACAAGCTTAACCTTACCTTGTAAAAGACCAAGAGAAGAATAAAAAGGACGAAAATAATAATGAGGATCCTCCGTATGTCCTCCTTTTCCATATCCACCAAAAATATCTTTCCTACAAAGACTTCAGAAGAACCAATTGAACATATAATTTGAAAATTTTGTAGAAAAGCTGAAAAATTTGCGTTTTACCTTACCCTTTGTGGAAGCTTTGGAGAACATATCTCAGTATGCAAAATTTCTTAAAGACATCTTATCAAACAGGTAAACTTGGGATGACAATCAACAGTTTCCATAACGAAAAGCTGTAACTCTATAATTAACAACCATATGCACTCATAGTTAATTAACAGATCCAAGGAGCTTTACTAGACCTTCTGTAGTTGATAATCTAGAATTTTCTAAATACTTGTATAACTTAGTGCAAGTGTTAATCTTATGGCTTTGTCAATTTTAAAAAATTGGGGCTACACGATGTGAAGCAAAATTCCATGCTTATTCAGTTGGTTGATCAATCATTAAAGAAACCGTCTAGTGTAGTGGAGGATGTGCCTATAAAAGTGAACAATTTTATCATTCTTATAGATTTCATTTTTTTAAATGATAGGTATAGTTTGTACTATGTTTCTAGGTGTTTTAGTGTGTTTTCAAGTGTTTCTTAAATGATTACCATGGGTATAGGCTTAAAATTGTGTTATTGTGAGTGTTTGATTATATTCTAATTGTTTTTATGGTTTAGAGCATGAATTCAATCTTAATTTTTACATTTTAAGAGGTTTTTGTTGTGTTTGAGAGTGTTGGAAATCATGAATTGAAGAACAAAAAAGATAGAGGTTACACGAAAGGTGTCATGATCATGCACATGATTGTGACAAACATGCATGGGGTGCTGCGTGGTTTTGTCATAATCATGAACATTAAAGAACGATCATGACTGAGAGGCAGCATGGAGCACGATCGTGACCTTAGAAGGTTTTTAGGTGCAAGTTTTTTTTAATGTTTTTTATAATTCAGGGCTACTTTTGGAACTAATCAAAGTAAGGAAACCCTAGACACGACTCCAGAACCCTAAAGAACTATATAAGAGAGTGAAATACAACAAAAATGAAGAAACCATTAATCAAAGCAGATCAAAAGTAAAGAAATCAAGAAAAGATTCAATAAATTTCAGCATTCCAAATTAAGGCTTTAATACAGTTTTTATTCTTTTCCTTTAGTTCTTTCTTTATCTTTGATGTGTAATTAGATTTCTAAGATGTTAAACGTATCTATGGATTTCTAAATCTACATTAGGAATTATTCTGTAATTATTTTGTGACTTTTAATTATTATTGATTTTAATATATCTTTGAATGTTTGTGATAATTTTCATGCATATACTTTACAATAAACCGCGAGAGTTAAGTAACCAGTGTTAGGTTGCACAACAAAAGTTGTCAATTTAACAGACTATTAATTATCAAATTAACGATCAACCGTAAAAAGATCTTTATTTGTGAAATTTATTATCTAGTAGATTGATTTAGATCTAATTGAATAAGTTAGGAATTATGAATTGAGAAATTACAAATATGTAAATTTCAAATTAAATTAGGTTAATTGATTAGATCTTGAGAGAGATTAATCAAAACATTAGGAAATATAGGATCAGACGTAATTGAATCAACAAAATTAAAGAAACCAATAAAAGAAAAGAATAATTCCTAAGCATTCAATCTTGATCAAACCTTAATTTTTATTGGTAGCTCACTTCACTATTTATTTGATTTTTTGTTTCGTTTATTTAATTATTTTAATATATTTTATTTAACTTTAATTCGAATCAATTTCTGAATACCTTATACAAAATTATATTCAAATTGTTTAAGTATTTACAAATCCTCGTGGGAATGATAAACTCTTATACTATAAGATACGATCCGTATACTTACAAGTATTGAGAGTTTTATTGTATATAAAACTTGCTTAACAAGTTTTTGGCACTGTTATTAGGGATTTTAACATTAAGACAATTTGAATTCTTTTGACTTAGGAAATTTTTTTCATTCTTGTATGCTTGTATTTGCATGAACATAAGAATTACTCGGAGTTCAAGCAAGGTAGAAGAAACTCTAGTTATCAACATCACCAAGCAAGAAAGAGAAATTCAAAGAGTGAAATGCTAAGAAGCTATTGAAAAAATGATCGTAGAAAAATTTAATGACAAAGTCCAATAGAGAACCTTTATAGACTTTATAAGGTTAGGGTCTAATGCGATACAACAAGGCATCACTTGACCACCAGTATAAGTAATTTCATTCGAGATCAAACTATCGTTGTTGAATATACTGTTGAATAATGTGAAGCCCTATGGGTTAGCTAATGAAGATCCCAACACTCATTTAGTGAACTTCTTAGAAATATGTGATACCTTTTGTTATAATGGTATGTCAGAAGATGCTGTTAGGATGAGGCTTTTTCCTTTTAAACTTGGGGATAGAGCCAAGGTGTGGTACCATTCAATCAATGTAACTATCGTCACAATATGGGAGTAGTTAGTGCGAGCCTTCCTAGACAAGTACTTCCCTCTAAAGAAAACAACAAGATTGATAAAGGAGATTAGCAATTTCCAATAAAATGATGAAGAGTCTTTATATAAAGCATAGGAGTGGTACAAGAACTTGAAAAGTAGATTTCCTTATTATAACCTACCAAGGGAGTTCTTATAGCAAACTTTCTACAATGGAGTTAATCCACCCACGAGGTGCACCATAGATGCAGCTACTAGAGAATCCTTAATGAAAAAAATAGTTAAGGAAGTAGAAAATTTGCCAAAAGAGACGGAGAATAATAATTGTCTTTGGGTGCTAGATAGAAGCAGACAACAATAAAGCTTCTGGGATTAGAGTGATTGTTGTAAATTTAGTGACAACATTATACGCTGAGATCACTAACTTGACAAAGTAACTAAATGACCTGAAAATATCCTATTCAACTTTGCTTAAATCAATTTACCATGGATGTGAACTTTATGGGAAAAAAAATCATGTTTTAGCTGATTGCTTCTTAATGTAAAATAACAACACAAAGAAACTCAACTATATGGGCACACATTTTCGTTAAGGAGGGGAATAATCTGTATTTTAACATATTTAATTTTAGGTGGAGGAACCCACCAAAATTTTCTTAGTCCAACAATGAAGGAACTCAGATGAGTAATCAAGGCCCATTAAGATTTTAGTAAGAGAAGTCCAGTACAACAAATTTCAAAATGGACAAATTTATAGAGATGATGACATCTAAATTTACAACTTTAGAAGGGAAGTTTGA
The DNA here is from genome assembly GCA_025594535.1 of Erythroxylum domingense. Classification (NCBI taxonomy): domain Eukaryota; kingdom Viridiplantae; phylum Streptophyta; class Magnoliopsida; order Malpighiales; family Erythroxylaceae; genus Erythroxylum; species Erythroxylum domingense. The sequence goes on along the minus strand of JANQBM010000220.1, from coordinate 15,609,331 downwards.
TCAAGTAGCGAAGAACCATGTCTCTTTTATTCACAACCTGGAAGTTTAAGTTGGCCAAATCGCAAATTCGTTATCTACAAGAAATGTGGGAAGTCTCATGAGTAATATCAAAGCAAATCTAAGGGAACAACTGAAGCAATCACACTTAGGAGTGGGAAAGAGCTACAACAACCAGTGGATAAGCAAGCTGAAACCTCCTTATAGAGGACCAAGACAACCATAAAAAGGATGAAGAAAAAAATAAGGACCCTTCCTAAGTTGCCCCTTACTATAGCCACCTAAGATTCCATTCCCACAGAGATTATAGAAGAACAAATTGGTCGCACAAATTGCAAAGTTTGTAGAGAAGAAGAAGAATTTGCAAATTAACATATGTTTTGTGGAGGAATTGTAACATATGCCTAAGTACGTAAAGTTCTTAAAAGACATATTATTAAATAAGTGGACTTTAGAAGATAATCAAATGGTAGCACTAGCTAAATGTTGTAGTTCCATTATCACGAATCATATGCCTTCCAAATTGAAGGACCTAGGGAGCTTTATGATACCTTATATTAGTTGGTGAGTTAGAATTTGCTAAATGTCTATGCAACTTGGGCATAAGTATCAACTTATGCCTTTGTAGATCTTTAGAATACTAGGGCTGGGCAATTTGAAGCCAACTTCGATGTTCATTCAGTTGCTGGATCAATCAGTCAAAAGACCATTTGGTGTAGTGGAAGATGTTATAGTAAAGGTGGACAAGCTTATAATTCCTGTGGACTTCATGGTATTAGATTTTGAAGAGGATAGGAATTGTCCACTAATTCTTTGACGATCATTCAGGAATGTTGGGAGAGAATTGACTGATTTTTATAAAGGAAAATTATTTTTTTTATATTGGCAATTATAAAGTGGAGTTTAATATAAAAAAGTCTTAAAAAATCTAAAATAAAGTGGCTCTTGCATTAAGATCGATATAATGGATGAATGAATCAAGGAGCAAGAAAAGAGTTATTATGAAGAATTTTTTTAGGAAATTAAAACAAAGGACAAAGTTGGGATAAAGGATGAAGGAGAGATGGAGGAGTCTGGTGTTTCAGCACATCAAGACATATTAGTAAGAATCGAAGCACCTATACCCTCCACTGAAAGGCCACCAACTCTAGAGTTAAAGCCTCTACCCACACACCTAAGGTATACCTTTCTAGGTAAGGGCCAAACTCTACCCATCATTATTTCCAACTAACTGGATAGGGGATAAGAGAATAAGGTGGTGAAAATCATTATAAAGCAGATGAAGGCCATGGGATGGTAGTAAGGTATAAGGCTAAACGTAGTTATACATAGGACCATCCTCGAAGAAGGAAGTAGAGTGGTAAGAGAACGTCAATGAAGTTTAAACTCTCACATGAAGGAAGTGATCATGAAGGAAGTAGTAAAGCTGCTAGATGCAGGTATTATATACCCGATATCAGATAGTGAATGGGTTAGCCCAGTACAATATGTGCTAAAGCAAGGAGGAATGACTATAATGGAAAGTGAAAGTGGGGAAATGATTTGTACAAGAATAGACACAGGATGGAGAGTATGTATTAACTATTGTAAGCTCAATAATGACTAAAAAGGATCACTTTCCTCTTCCATTCGTAGACAAATGATATAAAGGATGATTGGCTATACATTCTACAATTTCCTTGACAAATATTCAGGCTATAACTAGATTTTTATCTATCTAAAAGACTAAGAAAAGACCACTTTCATATGTCCTTATAGAAACTTTTCTTATAGACCGACGTCTTTCAGGTTATGTAATGATCCAGCTACATTTTAAAGGTGCATGATGTTTATCTTTGCAAATATAATAGAGGACATAATGAAAATTTTTATGGATAATTTTTTCAATCTTTAAAGACTCTGTTGAGTAGTGCTTGAAAAATTTGGGAAGAGTATTTCAAAGATGTGAAAAATCACACTTAGTTCTAAACTGGGAGAAGTGTCACTTCATAGTGCATAATGGCATAGTATTGAGACGTAAAATATCATGCCAAGGTATTAGAGTGGACAGAGCTGAGACATAGGTTATTGAGAAGATTCCACCACCAGTCAATATCAAAGGCATGCGAGCATTTTAAGATATGTAGGATTCTACTACTGCTTCATTAAGGACTTCTCAATAATTGCAAGACCTCTTACAAATCTGTTAGTCAAGGAAGTGCTTTTTAATTTTGATGATAATTGTTTATCTACATTTAAGAGACTAAAAGAGGCACTAATTTATTACCAATCTTAACATGACTGAATTGGTCATTACCATTTGAAGTCATATATGACACTAGCCACCAAGCTGTGGGTTGTTTGTTGGGCTAATGAAAGGAAAAAAGATTGCATGTGGTTTATTATGCAAGAAAGACATTAACGGCCAACTAAATTACACCACTATCGAGAAGGAGTTGTTAATGTTAGTATTCGCATGTGATAAGTTTCATTTGTATCTCTTTTTATCTAAGGTGATCATTTTTACTAGTTATATTATGATAAAGTATCTATTCGCCAAGAAAGACACGTAACCAAAGCTAATCTAATGGGTGCTACTACTACAAGAATTTGATAATGAAATCAATTACAACAAGGGAGCGGAGAATATGGTAGCTGACCACTTGTCACAACTCAAAGGAGGGGGATTAGAGCAAAGTGATGACATTAATGAGTGATTCCTAGATGAAACCTTGATATTGCTCAATCACCTTATCATACTATGGTACATTAATACATCAAACTTTGTTATAAGAGGTATACTCCCGTTACTTTTGTTATATTAATAGAAAAAAGATTTTTTTATTACTGTACCCATTATCTATAGGACGACTCAATACTTTATAGGAAATGTGTAGATTTGTTGTAGCAATAGAAAAAAAGATTCTTGTATTAGTGTACCCATTATCTATAGGATGACTCAAACCTTTATAGGAAATGTGTTGATGGACTGATTAGGAAGTGTGTTCCAGAGGAGAAAATGTTAGACATATTGATGCAGTATCATGAAGCTATGTATGTTGGGCATTATGGAGTGAACAAAATGGGGACATGGGTTTTAGAATATGGATTTTATTAGTAGAATTTTTTCAAGGATGCTCAGGAGTTTGTGGCACAATGTGATTGATGCCAAAGAGTGGAGAACATCTCAAACAAGTGAAATGCCCTTGTTTAACATTCTAAAAGTCAAAATGTTCGATATGTGGGGACTAGACTTTATAGGACCATTCCTATATCCTATAGGGAGCACATATATCTTGGTTGTGGTAGATTATATGTCACAATGGGCTAAAACCATGACAACTCCATCAAATGACGAAAAAATGATATAAAAGTTTATAAAAAGATTATTCAATAGATTTAGAGTGCCACAAGCTATAATTAATCATAGAGGAGCACAATTTTTTAACAAATCATTTGATGCTTTTTGAAGAGATATGTAGTTTAGCATCATTTAGCCACTCCATATCACCAGCAGATAAGTGGATAAATGGAGGTCATGAACTATGAGCTTAAATGAATATTGGAGAAGATGATAAGTAACTCAAGAACAGAATGGGAATTGAAGTTGGATGATGCCTTATAGGCCCATCAAACTACCTTTGAAACTCTAATCAATATGACACCATTTAGAGCTATTCATGGTAAGGCTTGCCACCTGCTTGTGGAATTAGAGCATAGAGCATACTGGGTGGCAAAAGCCTTAAATTTTGATTGGAAGCAAGCAGGTGAACGAAGACTTCTACAATTGAACGAATTCAACGAGCTTCGCCTGAATGTACATGAGAATGTCAGGCTATACAAGGAAAAGGTGAATAAATGGCATGATTCTAATATTAAGAAGAAACAATTCAATGTGGGAGATGTGGTGTTACTTTATAATTTAATTTTGAAGTTGTTTCCTAGAAAGCACAAATCAAGATGGAGTGAGCCTTTCAAAGTGACCAACGTATTTGTAAACAGAGTGTTGGAATTGGAAAATAAAAACAAGGAAAACTTCAAAGTGAATGGACAAAGGTGTAAACCATATCTCGTAAGATCTTTTTCATAAGAAAGGGAAGTAATTTCTTACCTTTCAAATCATAAAAAAAAGTTTTGAATGGTGAATGGTCAAGCTAATGACCATAACTTAACAGTTTTATGTAGTTAGGATTTCTCTTAAATTCTACTATCTAGTTATTGATTTCATGTTTTTGGATGTTTTGGATTGCTAATTTTTATGTTTTTTTAAAGTAATTACAAGTTATGAACAAGTTCCTCAGGTTACATGAGGAAAAATGAACAAAATGGTATTAGGTGAGACATTCCTAGCATGTTATGATCATGCCTCAAAAGAGCACGATGATGCATAGCATGTTAAGCCTCTATCATGATCGCCTTTAAATTCATCTTTTTTCCTCTATTTTTCAACCCTAACGTTTAAATTCATATTTGCTCCTCTTCTACACCTAACTTATCTCTTTAAAACCTATAAAACACCCTCTAATCTCTTAAAGTTACTCAACTTTCTCTTCATTCTTACTTAAGTTTTTCAATTATTTCTTTGATTTTTCACCTAGGTAAACATTTCTCCTACACAAATCTAGTAATATCGACACAAAAGTCACATCTTTAGAATGGTTCTTAAAGATTTTATTGAATTTTTTCTCTCATATTTTGGTTATTTTTGTTGTGTTCAAGGCAAGCTGAGATCTTGATAGCCTATGACATGGAACTTCGATATATTGGTTTCAAAACTCATGTGAAATACAGGACAGGATAAGTTAGTTCTAGTTTTACACTAGCACATCATCAAACTGAGATCTTATTAAGGGAAGAAATGGATGACAATGAAGAGGAAGCGAGGAGAAAGTCTTAAATTTAGTTTCTAAAAATAATGGGCTCTTAACAAAGCACATGAACACTATGGAGGCATAAATGAAGGAGATGGCGCAAGAACAACAAAAGCAACGACATGTTATAAAAAAGATTCTGAAGTACTTCATTACCTAAGGTGTTCAAATTCCTTCACCCATAGTGTCGCCACCTCAATATTGATGAGTGGTTCTTCGCCTAAAATTTTTGTTATTATTATTTTAAATTTTTATGTGTGTTGTTTGGTATCTCACATTAAGGAAAATATGTTGTCTACTGTAGGGATGTTTAGTCATTGACTTGTCATATGTGTGTGAATTTTGCATATCAAAATGTGTTAGTTTTGACATTGTGAATTATATGAATGTGTTAATTGCAAGAAATTTAATGGAATTAGTTTAGCTTTGAACATGGTCATTTAATATCTAAAAGCATATTGAATTGTGAATTTTATATTTTATTTTTTATGTATCTTTGGATAAATATGATAGTTAATTAAGAAATGACACCTAACCTTCACTTAAGGGAACTTGTTGGTATACATTTATAATTATAAGTTAATTGAATCGAGTAGCATTATTAGTAAAATTTAATGAGAATGATTGACTAAAAAGAAATAAGGTAAGCTAATAAATTAAAAAGATATGTGTGTTAAATAAAATTCCTATTATGTTGGCTCTTTTTGAAAAAATTGGGCGAAGAATAAAGTTGGTAGCTAGTTGAGAATGTGTTATAACTAAGAAACCATGGGCATTCATGAAAAAATGTTGATCTTCACGTCTAAAGGCTATAATGACATTCTGACCATGCTAAATAAAACAACTGACCTAGTTGAGTAATCGGGGGACATTTATGACAAGGTGTTTGCTTTTATGTCAAAAGACTAGGTTAACGTTAAAGAAAATAAAAAAGGTGTTTCAATAAATAAAACCTATTGATCTTTGAAAGTAGCAAAAATTTTCATAAAATGATACCTAGTGATAGTTGCTTTTTTGATTGATCACTAATTATAAATGTATGTTTACAAGTGTCATAAGTGTATGAATATGGTGTTATTATTTTGATTGATATGGGTATTCATTCAAAGTACTTAAACATGAAAGGAATAGGTTAGTATGTTGGCACATCTTGAATGACGCCATTGTATCATTATTTCATGTTTCATAAATGTAAGATTATGTGTTTTTGTGTTAGTTTATGTTTGGGTTATTGTCTTTGATTGAGGGCAAGCAAAAGTTTAAGTGTGGGGATATTCATAGGTGTAGTTCAGACCATGTCTTTCTTGTTGTTTTAGTGTGTTTTTTAAGGTGTTTCTTAGATCATTATCATACGTATAGGCTTAGAATTGTGATATTGTGAGATAAGTGTTTGTGTGATTTAGAGCATGAATTCATTCTTAATTTTATGTTTCATGATGTGTTTGTGAGTGCTGGAAATTAGGAAATTGAAAAATAAAGAAAATGAAGGTTGAATAAAGGGTATCACGATCGTGCTTAGACATGTATGGGGCACTGCATGGCTCTGTTACTATCGTTCACATTGAAGCACAATAATGATAGAGATCTAAAGCATAGAGCATGATCTTAACTCTGAGGTTATGATCGTGAATAAAGGTTTCTAGACGTAAGTTTTTACGTGTTTTTTAGGATTTATGGCCATTTTTAGAATCAAACAAAGTGGGAAAGCCCTAGACATGACCCCAAAACCCTAAATCACTATATAAGAACATGAAATACAACAAAAAATGCACCATCCATTAATTAAAGTGGATCAAAAGTGAAAAGATCAGGAAAAACTTTAGCAAATTCCAGCATTCCATATTAAGGCTCTAACAAAGTTTTTATTCTTTCCTTTAATTCTTTCATTATCCTTAATGTATAATTGGATTTATAAGATGTTAAATGTGCCTATGGATTCCAAAATCTAGATTAGGAACTATTCTAGAATTATTTTGTAACTTTTAGTTATTTTTGATTTCAATATATCTTTGAAAGTTTGTGATAATTGTCGTACATATACTTGATAATAAACTGAGAGAGTGAGTCAATGTAATTAGTGTTAGCTTGTACAATGAGAGTTGGCAATTTAATAGATGCCCAATTATCAAATTAACAATCAATCAAAGAGAGATATTGGTTGTGAAATTTATTATCTAATAGATTGCTTCAAATCTAATTAAATAAGTTAGGAATATTTTTATGAATCGAGAGACTATAAATCTATAAATTTCGAATTCAGTTAGGGCTAATTGATTAGCTATTGAGAGAAAGCAAGCAAAACATTAGGAAATATAGGATCAAACATGATTGAATTAATAAGATTAGAGAAATCAAAATAAGAAAATAATAATTCCTAAGTGTTCAATCTTAATCAAACTTTAATTTTTATTAGCAACTCATTTCACTATTTATTTGACTATGTCTTTTGTTTATTCAATTGTTTTAATTTTTTATTTAATATTAATTCAAATCAATTTATAAATACCTTAAACAAATTTAAATTCAAATTGTTTAAGTGTTTATAAATCGTCATGGGAATGATATCCTCGTACATTATAAGATACATTTTGCATAATTGTGGGTATTGAGAGTTTATTATATATAGAACTTGTTTAACATTAGACTTTGAAGAGGATCGAACTTGTGCACTAATTCTTTGAAGACCCTTTTAAAGTATTAAAATAGCTTTAGTAGATGTTCATTGCTTGATTAATTTTAAGTTGTCAATATTTGAATTAATCACAAGTGAACGTTGTAGTTATAGTTAGCACAGGCAAGTACAAATCGATCCCATGAATACGGTGATTATTAGTGATTACCTACAAATTAAAGGTTGATTTTTAATAAATAAATAAGGATTAAATAATTTTAATAAAATACAAAATAATAATGAATAAAGAGCAAAGGAAATTGCTTAAAAAATTCACTATCAAAGATTATTGTCTAATTGGTCTAAACTTAAGGCCTATATTTGAATTAATCGTAAGTGTATGGCATACATGTAACTAGCACAGGCAAGTGCGAGCTGATTTTAGAAGACAATGAATACTAGCAATTATCTTTGTTCTATTTTCTAGCCCACGGATTGGATTTTGCTTTTAAATTAAAAATAATGCTTAAACAATTAAAGTAGGAAATAATAATGAACATAGAAATAAAGGAAGTTACTTAGAAAACAATCAATATCAAAAAATAGTGTCTAGGTAATGAATTGCCCTAAAACCAAATTGTTTTATTGACTACTAAACCGTGAAAATTCCAATCTTGTGCAAGTAAATCTCTTGAGACTACTAATAACTAATCCATAAGTTTATTAACTGAAATAATTTAGGCTAAAGCTTCTAAGATTACTTTATCAATTTGTGAATTTCGCTATTAGGTTTGACCCTAATCTAAAGGGCTCATGTCGACCTATCTCTAGGTTTGCAAGCAAATCCTTTCAAATATGGTAGGTACATAAGATTTCTTAATCTCTATACTATCAAATCATATTATGTACTAATATTCTGAATCTATTAGAACATATATAAAGCACATAATTGAATCATAATATCAATAAAAAATTACATTAAATAAAATAATCAAAACTTATTGTAGTGCAAACTAGGTTTCATCAAACCTAGACACTAAAGAGAATTTAGTTGCATATGATAAAAACTGAAATCAAAGATAAATAGGAAGAAAAATGAATATAAAACAAAGAGTTCATAATTCTAAATCTTCTTTTCTCTTCTATCAAATGTTCTTACAAGTGTAAGGTTTCATGTTGTAATTAATTGGATCTTTTGATGATTTCTTCATATTCTCTAAGTCTCTAGATCAGTATCATTCCTTTAGAATGTTCTTTACCTATGAAATCAGATCAGAAAGTCTACTCTTTTCAATTGGCCTCTTTTTATGGGTTTTATAGTAAATTTTAGGGTTTTGAGAGATACACAGTCTGATACATGAGCGTGTATTGGATTGTGTATATTCTAGAATCTCCAGATTTTGCAATTTTGCAATTTTGCACAAATTGAGAGATTTGTATGGGCATAAACACAGTCATGTTTCTCTGCTTTTCTCAAATCTTTGTTTTATCTTGTATTTTCATCTTAATTCTTCTTCTTTTGGTCCATGAAGGAAATTATAACCTATAAATGCACTTGGAATGAATTAAGTACCAAAAATACACAAAATATAAAATATTAAGCAAAATACATCAGATATGGGTGTATAAATATAGTCAAATATGCATCTATCAAACATCCCCACATTTATTTGCTTGTCCTCAAGAAAATCATAATCAAAATTATAAATCTTACAACATCTATCATTTATTAATCTTAACCTGTCCATTCATACTATAAATCATCATATTATATTCTTCAAATTAATATACAAGTGGAGTCAAGTAATTCTAAAACAAACTTCCTAGGTCACTTGTAACACCCCACTCCCGCTGAACCCGAACCCGATATCGACAGTGATACCCGAATTCGTGCCTCACGAGGGTGGCGTGTCACATCACTTAACACATCACTAAACGCTTCACAAAAGTCGGTATAAATTTTTTTTGTGAACTCTTTTAAAACTCTTTACACTTAGCACTTATTGTGTGCCCACTTTTTCTTTTCAAAACACTTTGTTTATGTAAACAGAAAGCAGAACATATCACATACACTGAAAAATCACTAACACT
>JANQBM010000220.1:15578827-15590147 GCA_025594535.1 Erythroxylum domingense | reverse complement strand
CCTTCCTTTAAAGTCATGCCAACACTTCTCCAACTTAAGAGGTATGAGTAAAACAAAAACCAACCATAGGATAATATATAATAGTTTCTAAAAATCAAGGGAAGAAATGAAAATGGCGTAAACCACAAAAGGTCTAATGTAATTAAGTCTTCTCTCCTTTTCTATTGCAACGTCTAGATATAATTTTAAAAGAGATCATTGATTTTTATTTAGAATTAGTTTGGTGTTAATACAATACAAATATTATTAAGTATTAGTTTTGTAAATATAAACAGTAATTATAATCTATAAGTTTTTTTAATACATCCAAAATTTGGGTTAGGTTTAATGAAGCCACTACAATCTCTAGTCTAGGGTGTCAAGTAGTATGTTTACGTATTTTTTCTTTGGATGACAACTTTATTACTCCTGTGAAGATTTGTTCATCATAAGGGGAAGATAGGTAGTGCCAGAAGTAGGAAATTGATGAAAAGAAGAGGATTCATGAAATAAGACAAAAATTTCGATGGATATTCTAGTGCTTTAGTGGATAAAAGGCCAAAATTGGTTCTCATGTAAAAATTGGTTCCTCAGTTCAATTGATATTTTCATTGTTTTTTTATTTTCTTTAATTAAAGAAAGAGTTAAAAGTTAGGAAAAGAAGATTGAAGAAATGGTGAGTAGAGAAGTTAAATAGGATATACATTTAAGAAGGGACTCACAAAAAAAATGTTAAATCAAATATACGTTTTAATAAAGGATTGACAAAAAAAATAAAGTTATAGAATATTTGAGAAATGTTAATTTTTTAACGTGACAAAGTTCTTTAGTTTAAATTATAATATAATGAATATGTTAAGATTTAATTTGACTCTTTATCTTATTATTAAACTTGCCGAAATATTTAATTTTGAATTAAATTCGAGTAAAATTGGTTAGTTCTAATTTAATCTCTTAGCCATAAGAAATAGGAAAATGTCTTGGGTTAACTTTCTGGCAATCCTTTGATACCCTTTTTGGTTAGTTCTAATTTAATCTCTTAGACATAAGAAATAGGAAAATGTCTTGGGTTAACTTTCTGGCAATCCTTTGATACCCTTTAATAACGAAAATAGGGGTAACAGCAGGAAAGGATGGGAAGGAATAGGGCAAGGGTGGTGGACTGAAACTGAAAGTGCGGGCATACTAGCAAAATCCACCGGAGTCGGACCTTTAACTGCTCATCTGCCTCTATTATTATTTATTATTATATCCCTCTCTCTCTCTTTTTACATTTCATTACCTTTCCTCCAATGGCTTTTCACTTCTGATCTCTCCCTCCACTCTCAATCGATTTCTTGCTCTGCTTGGTATCAGTCAATATCTATGCTGCCGATGATCATTTGTGGGTTCGATTGATTTTTGTTTGGGTTCCTGTACAGAGCTGGTGGTTATTCGTCGTCTCACTGTATTTTTGTGGTTGGCTATGGCTGCTCCACCGGCAAGAGCAAGGGCTGACTACGACTACCTCATAAAGCTTCTCCTCATCGGCGATAGTGGTAATGAATACATACTTGATCGCTTCTAGTTTGTTTTATGTTTATTTTTTTAAGGAGGAATAAGGATCTCATTATAATAGTTTGCCACCTGATTCTAGAAATCCTTGATTTAGCGAAATGTTTAGGGAAGTTACATGTTTGAGAAAAATGACCATGTGGGTACATCATTGGATCTCCATGGGGTTTTCTTTTTCTGTATCACTTGGATAATGGTATTCCTTGGTTTCTTGTTCTAAGGTGTGGGCAAGAGTTGCCTTCTGTTACGTTTTTCGGATGGTTCCTTTACTACTAGTTTCATCACCACTATTGGGTGCGTGCTCTTTACTATATATTCGCCCGATTTGTTCCAATATTGAGTCTTCGTAGACATTCTAAGATTTATTGCTCTTCTGTTTGGTTGCGTGCAGCATTGATTTTAAGATAAGAACCATTGATCTTGATGGAAAAAGAATTAAGCTTCAAATTTGGGATACAGCTGGTCAAGAGCGCTTCCGAACTATCACTACTGGTTTGCTTTCTGTTCTTTGCTTTCAATCATATAGAACAAGCGAGTAATTTGTTCGGTTTTTAGTACTAAGATGCTCTGCATGATGCCCACCAAGAAATATGCACCCACTTCGCCCTTTTTTGTGAAAGAAATAGTCACAAAAGCTGGTCTATTAATTTCTTGACCGTTCTCATTGCTAAATTCTGACTTATTCATCATCGAGGGAATTATTTTCCAAATGATTCCTGTAGTTCGTTCTGATCTTTATTGCTTTGATAGTTTGTTTAGTAAATCTGTTCGTGGCTCATTTCTGATTTTTATTCTGACATAGTTTCTTTAAATTTTTGTTCCGGTTAATTCATTTCTCATGTAGTCTCCTTTACAGCTTACTATCGTGGAGCGATGGGTATTTTGCTGGTCTATGATGTTACTGATGAGTCATCTTTCAACAGTAAGTATTCATATTTACCTAACAGATCAAAGTTTAGATACCTTTTCGTTCACTTTTTTTTTCTTTGTGCTGGTATGAAACTTTGCTTATACCTCCACCTCTTGTTTTGTTCTTGTTTTCTGATGAACATGGCTTTTCATTACCTTCAGATATTAGGAATTGGATCCGTAACATTGAACAACATGCTTCGGATAATGTCAACAAGATATTAGTGGGAAACAAGGCTGACATGGATGAAAGTAAAAGGGTATGCTGCGCCATTTCACGCATATATTGCTTAAACTGCCACTTAAATTTGCTTCTTATATTTTTCCTTCTCATAATTGAAGCTCGTTTAGCTAAGGTTGTCTTAGGTCAGCATAGTTTGTTTTCCATAGGTCATAGGATAATTTGATTTCAAAATCTTAAATAAAAGATACAACAATGTAATGTATATCCTTTTAGCTTGAATCATTTTCTCCCCAAAAGCTTTTATATTTAAAAACCTACATTTTCTAATATGTTCAGGCAGTGCCCACATCCAAGGGTCAAGCACTTGCTGATGAGTATGGAATCAAATTCTTTGAGACGGTGAGTAACAACACTTGCAGAGTTTGAGCTTGGCCGAGCCTGTATTGGCATTTATAACAAAGATTGTTTTGCAGAGCGCAAAAACGAACCTAAATGTGGAACAAGTTTTCTTTTCAATAGCGAGGGACATAAAGCAAAGACTGGCAGACACAGATTCGAGGGCAGAGGTACTTAAATGCTTCCCTTACACATGCACTATTTTGGTACTATCATTCCTCTAAATATTACATGCCCTACATGGAAGCAAAAGAAAGCATACGACAAGATATGTTTCATTTTGGGTGAGGTGTAGGTGATTGGGTTTGGTGGTCGCGCTTCTAAATTCGGTTAGAATTCATTAGGTATTTAATTTCTTAAGGTTCTTATACTCTATTTTGTTGTGTAGCCTTCAACAATTAAGATCAATCAAGCTGACCCGGCAGGTGGAGCTGCTCAAGTTACCCAAAAATCGGGTTGCTGCGGTTAAGAGCTTTTTTTTTTTTGTCGTCATTTAAGGTCGGTGATAGTTTGTCTGCCAAAGATACAGGAGTGATAGGGAAGACTGATTTTGGTGCAGAAAGATGAATGTTTGTAATTCTTTTATCTTCTTACTCTATTGATTATCTATGTTCTTATTACTTTTTATGTATGTCGAAGTTAGTTTATCGTTAAATGTTGCTTGTTATTTTTGTAACTTCTTGACGCACATAGTAATTTCCGATGGATAACTCCAATATCTGGCGTACTAGCTCTAGCATTTGCATAATGTGAAAAGATGACCACGAAACATACAAATAATAATAATAAGTCAAACAAATAAAATGATGTAGGGCCAGAAGAAATACTAATTAGTAGTTCAAGTTGCAAAATTTGGAAAATACGACTGATAATATATTGTTAGAATTTTCAAATTTAGTATAGCTAGTATTTTAGGGTTTAATTGTTAGAAATTTAAGCCAAAATTATTGGGTTTGATAAGTATGAAATATGTATTTGATATAGCTAGAGTTGTTGATATTTAGTGATGAATATAAATAATAGAGGGTAGGAAACTTGGAATTACTTTTAAACATTTTAGTTGAAAATTTAAGTTTGTAAAATTGAAGGATTGAGTATACACATATTTACAGTGGGAAAGAGTTCTAAAATATTTAAAATTGTACCATATTTTAATAAGAATTCTTCTTAAATAAGTGTATGTCCTAAACAAACTAGGACAATATGTGTAACTTATTGTTATTCCCTAGCTAATAAAGAAAACTTAGCATAAAGTAAGTTGCTCTTGCTATCACTTTAACCATTTTTTATCCCATCAAATTAAAGCATGTGGTTGACTAATTTATCTTCTTTTATTTCATTCATAAACTTTAAGCTCTTTTGTATAAATTCTCCTTGATTTGTCTGAAGTCATCTTTAATGTAAAATGTGACAAATTCTGTTTATATAAGTTTGGATTCAACTTTTGATATTTAGTTTCTAAAATCTAAGTGCTATCGGAAATTGTTCTTTTTCAATTGACAAGAAATCGTCGATACTTGCTAACTCTTGTGGCTATTATTTGTTCATTAAGAACATCCTTTATCTCTTCTTTAAGATGAAGAATGGTTAGAATTCTCACAAATGCGGTAGTGGATTACACATTATCATGTCTATGATAAATAGTTAAGTCAGCAACATCAAAAATTGTACTAATTCTTATGTCACTTGATAATTCTAAAATAGAAGCATTAGTACTTATCTTCTTTAAGGATCTTATAAAATCCAAAACTTCATGAATGAAGGTTTTTATATTTTTCTTTTGAAAAATGTTTTGGATAAATCCTTTCCATCATCATACCCCTTTTATTGAATTCCACCAATCAATGATGATGATTAGTACATTCTTTATAATTCAAGTTAACTGTTGTTATCTCTCTTCATATCTTATTAAAGATATCACCCATTTGTTGTGCAAAACTTTCAGATATAACAAAAACTCATGTTGAATGTGGTAAAGGATCAATAAGTTCTATTGATTAAACTCTTGAAACTATCTTAAAAGGACGCTTACTATTTATAAAACTACTATATGCAAATTCTACCATAGGAAGAATTAGGTCGTAATTATTCAGGTTGTCTCCAACCAAACATCTTAACAAGTCTCCCAAGCTTCTATTCACCACCTTTATTTGTCCTTCGATTTGGGGATGGAAATAACTAGAAAATTAGAGCATAATGTTCAATAATTTCTATATAGGTCTCTAAAAATAACTCATAAACTTCGCATCACAATAAGAGATAATGTTTAAAGGTAATCCATGGACATGTACAATTCTTTAAAGAATAGTTTAGCAATATGGACAACATTATAAACCTTGGAACATAGAATGAAAGAATCATATTTGAAAATCTATCCACCATCACAAAAATAGAATCATAATGTCTCACAGATTTAGGAATTCTTAAGATAAAATCCATACTTGTCATGGTCAGTGGTGTGCATAATTCGTAATTTTGCTTCTTTTCGTTAGCTAACTGAGATGTTCAATGTTGTCATATGACCTTAAACATGTCCTTCTTTAAGGACAACTAATAAAAGTGATCTTCAACGAATATTATGGTTTTATGCCTTCCAAAATGTCCTTTTTCCCCTCCTCTATGTAATTCCCAAATCATATCCTTCCTTATAGAAATATTGAGTAGATAAAATCTATTTCTTTTCAAAAGGTAATCATTTTGGATCATAAAAAAAGTATGGTCTCTTTTTCCAGCTACAATTTTTAAATAGGTTACCCCAACATCTTAATCTGAAACATGTTCTTGTTTTTGTTTTCCAAACCCTATAACTACTACCACCAAAGTGTTAATGACTCTTTCTACTTAATGCATCCACTGTCTTATTCTCAACTGTTGCTTAATATTAAATAACAATGTTAAACTGCTTAAAAGTTCACTTCATAAGCATGCCTTTTGTTTATTTTCTTTTGTGACTTGAAATTTTTAAGATATTCATGATTTCGAATATAGAATAAACTCCTTCTATAATATGATGCCAATTATAAAGTGAACATATTACTACATAAAATTCCTTATCATAGGCTGAATGTCATTATTTCTTTTTTACTTAACTTATCACTAAAATAAGCAAGTTGGTGTCCCTTTTGGCTAAATATGCCTTTAATTCCCACGTAGGATGCATCACAATCAACTTCAAATACCTTAGAAAGATTTGGATATTGTAAAACTGAAGATTCAGTCATCTTTTTCTTAATTTTTTCAAAACATCTAGTTACTACCTTTGACCAAGTAAATTGTTCTTTCTTCATACAATCAATAATGGGTGCCATTATGATGTTAAAATTACTAATAAATCACCTATAGAATTTTTCTAGACTATGGAAACTCCAGGTCTCGTACACATCCTTTAGAATTTCCCAATTAAGGATAACCTTAATCTTCTCTACTCCATTGTAGGAAATAATAAAACCTATAATATAAACAATTGAATGTATGAAAGAACATTTCTTTAATTTGATATAAAATTTCTCTTGCCTCAAAATCCTCAAGACTTGTTATAGATGTAATAAGTGACCTTCATTAATCTTATTATGTATACCACCAAAAATCTACCCATAAATGGTCAAAGTACTTGATTCATCAATCTCATAAAAAGTGTTAGGTGCATTTCTTTAATCTTGAAAGTCGTTTTCCATTTACATTTAGATTTGATTCCAATTTGATGGTACCCATTTCATAAATTTATCTTGGTAAAGATAGTAGCTCCAGTCAATATATCTAACATTCCATTAACGTAAGGGATTGGAAACCTATACCTTATTATGAGCTTATCTATTGTTTGACAATCAATGCATATTTGTTAAAATACATCCTTTTTAGGAGTCAATAATGCTCAAATTGTATACGGACAAAGACTTTCTTAAATAAATCATTTTTTAACAAGTCCTCTACTTGTCTTTTCAGCTCTTCATTCTTAATAAAATTTAAGCTATAGGCTAAAAGATTTAGAAGAGTGTATCCAAGTATTATATCAATAACATGTTGAATATCTTATAAAGGAGGTAGTTCCTATGGTAGCCCTAATACCAAATAACTGTAGGACAAATAGAATAAATATTAACTAGTAATCAAACTAACAAATTTAAAAAATATAGATGATATTAGACTAATTGAATAACATTTTTCAGCTTTAGATTTTAACATGGAATGCTGAAATTTCAGATTTGATATAGTCGAGTTTTTAGGGTTTTTTTTAGAAGAAGGATGAGATATATTAACAATCTAAGCACAGTAGAGGCAGTACAAAAGAAGGAAAATTAATACACCACTCGCCTACGTTTGTCATTGTTCAGGAAGCTTGAGCTAAGCCATGAGCAACCTCATTAGCAGAACGTCTGACATGTTGAAAGACAACTTCGCAATCAAGTTGAGATCTAAGTAAACGAGAATTAGAATTAAATCGCCGAAATCAGTCGCATCTGTACAGTGACGATCCGTGAGTGCATGAATAACAAGTAGGCAATCACTCTCAACAACGACCTTTCGCCAATTCTTACGCTTAATCCAACTAAGGGCCTCCTTTATAGCCAAAGCTTCAGCGATCTTTGGGTGAAAAACACCATCAAGTTTGCCTACCCGAACCCCCAAAACTAAACCCGAAGAATCTCTAGCAATGAAACCATACCCAGTGTAGGACAAATCCACAGTTGTTGCAGCATCAAGGTTGAGTTTCACCCACCCAAGGTCTGGTGTCCGCCATGTAGTTACACCATCCGCAGTTCTGGCAGTCTCAACCACCACCTGTGCCTTCAACCAATCATGATGGCGTCGCAACGTTCGAGCCCAAACTGATAAAGGACTAGCAACTTTGTGGTTCCAAATAAGGTCATTACGCACATTCCATACCTACCAGTATAAACTCAAAGCTAAAGCCAAATCACTACCATTAAACAAACGAAAAAACCTTCACAGCCAATCTTGAAAGCTTGTCACTGTTGGCGAAAACCAACCCATATAAGAACACTGCCACACCTACTTTGTAAACGAACAAGTAACTAGTAAGTGCAGTATACTTTCCATCGATTGATTGCAAAATGGACACCATGGTGGGACATCGATCTTCTTTAAGAGCAAGTTTTCATATAGCGGTAGGATATTATTTGAAGCCCTCCAAACAAAATTACTCACTTGCGGGGGCACTTTAAGTTTCCAAAGCTTCTGCCATACCTGCGCCATATCTGCATTTCGAGGCTCTTGATTACCACAAGTGAGAGCTTTGTAAGTCGACTTGACCGAGAAAAAGCCTTTGTCCTTATATAGCCAAAACAAATCATCTGCAGCAGTACTAGAAAGTGGGAGGCTCAATATTAAACGACTATTGTGGTTGTTAAAGATAGTAGTTATCAACTTGGAATTCCACCTCCTATTAACCATCAAATCTTTTACAGAGAGAACATCATAGCGTGCATCAAAAGGGGTGGTGACAAATGGATTGTCCACATCCTTTAACCATGGGTCTGACCATATTTGCACTCTATCCCTCCTGTCAATCTTCCAGCACAGGCCTCGTCAAATAATATGCTGCCTTTCCCGAATGTTGCGCTATAGATAACTTAGGTTCATACCAAGAGGGGCTTCTAAAAACGAGCAATGGGTATAGTATCGTGGTTTGAGCAATTTGGCAACTAACGAGTCAGGTTCCTTTTGTAGTTTCCAGCTTAACTTGCCCAAAAGAGTAATGTTAAACTCTCATACATGTTTAAAAGCAAGGCCCCCAGTCGCTCGTGATCGACATAAACGGTCCCAATTCATCCAGTGTATACCTTTCCTGTTGTCCGCGGTACCCCACCAAAACTGTCACACAGCAACTTCGAGAATAGGAAGAGCATCATGACATAATTCGGCATAGCCTGAAGAATGGTCCTCAATAAGATTTCTTTACCTGATTTTGACAACTGCTTCATAGTCCAAGAATTGAGTTTTTCCAAACCCAATCCTTCACGTATCTGAAAACTTCTTTCTTTTTACGACCAATATCCATTGGAAGGCTAAGATAACTGCTAAGATTATCTTGTTTCTGAATCTGCAGAAGTGAACAGATATCTGCTTTTGTCACCAAATCCGTATTAGGACTAAAAGAAATCAAGGATTTACTAAAGTTAATCGTCTGTCCAGAAGCTTGCTCATACTCCGTCAATAATATCTTAACAGCCTGTGCTTCATTAAGCTGAGCTTTGAAGAAAATGACACTGTCGTCGGCAAAGAATAAGTGGGAAATGACGGGAGCTCTTATAACGATCTTGACACCATGAATAGCCCCTTGATTCTTCCTGGCTTGAATAAGTTTAGATAGCACTTTAGCACAAATAATGAATAGGTAGGGACTCAAAGGATTGCTTTGCGGTAAACCTCTATCTGGGTAAATCAATCCAATAAAAGTTCCTTGCTGAAGCACCTGATAGAAGATCGAAGTAACACATTGGTCAACCAATCTAAGCCATCTATTATGGAATCGCAACTTTTGCATGACTACTTTCAGAAAACCCTAGTTGAGTCTATCATAAGCTTTACTGATATCAATTTTAAGAGCCACATAGCCAGTCTTTCCACGTCTTCTAGCCCTCAGGGAATGGAGTGCCTCAAAAGCTACCACCTAATTGTCTTGAATGTGTCTACCAGCAACAAAAGCACTATGCATTGGAGAGATGAGTTTAGGCAAGACACATTTCAGTCGGTTGGCCAACATCTTAGTGATAATCTTGTAGAGGACATGGCACAGCGCAATCGGTAGAAAGTCTGTCATATGTTCGGGATCCTGCTTCTTGGGAATGAGTACAAGGATTGTTTCATTCAGAGACAGTGGAATAATACCTATTGTAGCACACTGAAGACAAAACGCAGAGACATCTGCGCCAATAACATCCCCGTAATGATGATAAAACCCAGGGTTCAAGCCATCGATTCCTGGAGATTTATCCCCACCAATACTAAAAACTGCCTGTCGAACATCCTCACAAGTTAACGGCTCATCAAGCATCAAATTATCCTTATCCGAGAGACAGTGCGGCACCCAGTGAAGGATACTATCTGGAGTACAATCTTGCGAAGAGTAAAGTGTAGCAAAGTAATCAGAAATTACCTGTGGAAGCCCATTCAATCAATTCTGCTAATTACCATTTAGGGTTTAATTGTAAAAAGTTTAGGCTAGAATTTCAAGGTTTAATATAGCTAAAATTTAGGTTTGATATGGATAGAATTCCTAAAATTTAGTGAGGAATAAAAACAAAGAAGGCTACAAAACTAGGAAGTACTCATAAGGTCTAAAAGTTACTATCAGAACAAAGCATCATACCTTCTAGTTGAAAACTCAAGTTTGTAGAAGAAATTCAAGATATGTTTGTTGATAGTTTTAACTGAAAATTTTCTTAGCTGCAAATATACAAATCATAACTTATAGTATAAAACGTATCATCCTATGAGGATTGTATAGTCACCCAACAATTCTTGTAAAAATTATTTGAGGTAAACAATAGGATGATTAATTAAGAATTAAACTAAAAATAAAGACTTTAACAAATAAACTATGAACAAACTATGAAATAGGCAGTAATAAAATCGATCGATTGATTAATAATGAAATCTAGGAATTACTTCTATCCTTATTTGTTTTCCTTTTACTTTCTTGATTTAATCATACTTGATCCTAGATATCCTACAGTTATGATTACCCTCTTTTAAGATCTAATTAAGCAATCCTATTAAAAATAGATAGAAATTGAATTGTGATCTCTCAATCTATCAAAACTCTTTCTAACTATGAAACTAGATTTGAAGCAATCTTATGGATAACTAATAAACAATTAAGATCTCTCTTCAATTGTCTATGAATTTGATGTTTATAGGTCTATTGAGGTACCAGCTCTTGTTATGCAACATAAAACAAGTGAATAATCTAATCTCCTGATTCAAATTGATTATAAATCAATAAACATCACAAGCATATTGATTAAATCAATAATGTAAAGTTTAAAAAATAATGCAAGAATAATTCGTATAAAGGAATTTAGCAATCCACAGATGCAACTAAATATTCTAGTTTAATCATCATTAACATTTAATAACAACAAAGAAATAAGGAAATAGTAGATAATTTAATCTAGAAGTCTTCTCTTTTTTGTCTTCATTTGGGAATTATGCAACCTTGTTATTAAGAATTTCCTCTTTGATCTCCTTTTTAATTATGATTATTGTAACATCCCCTCACTTATGGGAAGGGCATTTTGGTCATTTTGGTAAATTGGAATGGGTTAGGAGTATTTT
>JANQBM010000220.1:15553529-15569569 GCA_025594535.1 Erythroxylum domingense | reverse complement strand
TCAAATGAAGGAAGAAGCAAATTCGTTATATGATTAATAAGATGAAGGATTTTAGTAATGAAGTGAGTTGGACCATGTTATATGCATTGTTTTTACTGAATATGCATTTGTATTTTGGACATAACTTGATCTTTTAATATCCAAATTGGATGTATTTTGATTTGGAGTAAACTAGAGACATATGGTTACATTTTTCATGAATGAATAAAATTTTCAATATGTTCTTAAGAGTCTTGAAATTTGGCTTGAAGTTGAGAATTGTGATATGTTGAGATATGAAAATAGTCTGTAGATGTTTGATTATAACTTGCATGATACTGAACCAAAATGCATGAAATTGATTTCATTAGACACTTAAAACATTGTGGAACATTTGATTAGGAGAAGGTATTGTCTAAATACCTCATTGGCTAGGTCATAATGGTCATACAAATTTGACCCGAAATCTTCTTAAGAAAATCTAGAAAAAAATGCAGAACAAGTGATATGGAGAACTATGAAATAGGTATTGTTTTGGGGTTTATGAAAAATCATGAATTGTTGAACTATGTATTGATGTTACTGAACTGAAATTGAAGTAAAAATGAAGAGGTCATCAACTGTAAATGATATAATTTTGAGAATGAAGTGTTTGATAAATTGGATATCATGTTATGGAAAAGGATAGGTTTTATGAATGATATTATGTAGTTGAAGAAGTTTAATCAATTACTTAGAGTTGAATAATTTCATGAAAACAAATTGGTATGTGAATGAGTATGGAATGATGATGTGTTTGTGGTAAAGCAAGCTAGAACATTAGAGTGAACTTGGCGTTAAAATGTGTGTGAATTTCGGATAAACAGAAGAAAGGAGGAAGAAAAATCGTGCCCTACACGATCGCGACCCTTGCTGAAAAAGATGAAAGTTACAATCGTAACTCTACTGAGAAAGGAGGAAAGTCATGATCGTGCACTTGCACATTCGTGATCCGAGAGGAAATGCAAAGGGTGTTATTTTTGAGTGATTTTCGAACTAATAAAGGCTAGGATGTTTCCATATGAAGTATTAAGGTTGAAATGAGTTCTTACATGAATTTAATTGATGTTGAATGAAAGGATTAAAGTAAAAAAAAAAGGTATTATGGATTAAAAGAATGTTTTGAAGGTGTTGTAAATTGTTTATAAAGAGTATTAAAGAAACATACCTGAGAAATTATCGTTGAACATACATGATACATGATACATTCATAAATGTATTCATAACTAATTATTCCTGTGAAAATGCACGTGAGTGACATATAAATGTATATGATTGCATATAGAGGAGTACATCGAGCGACCATTTCCAGACATTGCCGGGACTTCAACGCAATAAGCTAAAGGGAGCATTTGTGAGTCAACCTAGATGATCTTCCTAGGATTGATTGATTATGTTTAACTTCCAATTATTAAACTATTTGTGATTTGTATATGAATTCTGGACTTTAAAAGTCGGAGGAGTTTGATATTCGAGAATTTATTGGAAGTGTTTTATTTACATCAGAAATTTGAATAATATATGTTTGCTACTGAACTCTTATTGAATTCTGAATACTCAATGAAAGTTAAATGCCGGACTGAGGTCCAATGAACATAAGATTCTGTCTACAAATCATAAGAAATTGCTAATTATGGCATATTATGTTATCTGATGCATTTCATTAAATGCATGATCAGTTAAAGGTGTTATCATTAGAGTAGCCAGTTTGAAAGAGTTTCAAGCTCAAAATTCTACACGTAGAGCTTTACTTCGTGATTTTTGTATCTAAATAAGCCCAATAGGCAAGTATCTGTATCTATATCTAAAAGGCACTCAGTCACAATAATTAATAATGAATCTAGAGTCTCATAATGATCTGCATTTGCATATTTATGATTATGAAATATATGCTTATGAAATCTTTTATGAAGTTGTGATGTTAAAGTGATATGTCATGATAACATGATTGATTGAGTTGCTCAAGTTATAAAAGAATGTATGTGATGTGTATGACATTCAATATGTCTTATTGTGATAGAAAATGTTGTGAGTTTGGTTGGTTGTATGGTATTTATGTGTTTTCTTGGAGTGAGATCATCAATGATGATTCACTCATTGAGTTCGCAAAATCTATGAAAAATTACAACTTGACTTTTCAGGTACAAGATAGGAGACCTTGATTTCTAAGATCTTCTAGAAGAACATTTTGGACTAGATATGGCTCAAAGGTCTGTCAGTTGGCAATTGAGGAGTTATAGTTATAACTATGTAGTTTTTTTCTATATCTTATAGAACTTGCGTATAGCGGTTGTAAATATTGGTTTTAATGAATGCAATGTAAACTTTGATGAATGAATGCAATGAGAAGTTGAGATTTTTAAGTATTATGTTTTCTTTATGATGCCATTTAAGAGATTAGGTTTGATCCAGCATACCATTGTCATAGGATATGTACTTGGATATCCTCCAGATGTTTAGGTAAATACTCTATGATAGCGGGATGCGACACACTCAGATCACCCTCTCAGTTTATTGTCGAATTATTAAGAACAGATATTGAATCACAAATAACTCAAATAGAAACACAATAAAACATTCGACATAACCTATTCTCAACAATTATCTCAATTTTATACATCAATAAAACTGAAATAAATTGGAAAATACGCTCTGAACGGATCCATGGAGGCAGCGACGATAAGAAACCACCGATTCTAGAAAGTACTTCCCGTCAAGCTTCGTCTCCGTGTTTCTCTTCCTTTGTCTCCTTCCTCAAATCACTCAATAGCTCTCTAGGGTTTCCAAAATTTGACTGATGTGAACGCTCTGCCAAGGCTCCTCTTTTTGTCTTGTAATGTTCTATTTATATCTTAAAATCCTTAGGGTTAATTCGGGGTCAAAACAGTCCTAAAAATCTCGTAAATTTTAATTTTTGTATAAACCTGCCTGCCATAATTGTGGCCAGCATCTAACCCTTTCTGTCATAATCGTGACTCAAAGTGCACGATCATGGCCTAGCATATGGGTCTCTATCATGATTGTAGCCCAAAGTGCACAATCATGGCCAGGGTTCTATTAGCTCACCTCTTTCTCTTATGATCATGACCTGTTGTGCCACGATCGTGGGCCATGTTTTTAGACCGAAACTCTTCAAAACTTCTCCATTTTTTGTCATTTACCCTTAAACACTAACAAACACATCAAGGTACCTAAAAAATATAACATTTAAGCTCAAAGCCTCATACTAACCCATAAAAACACTTAAACACATAAACTAACACAATTAAAACCTAAATATGCACTAAACACATAAATTAACACTAAATAATTAACAAATTAAACACTAAAATACAATGCAAATTACCAATATCAGAGGAAAACCTGTTTTCATCCAAAAGTGGGTTCTAGGATTGAAATCCACCCCATTTTGGATTAATTTTTCTTAATATTCCTCTTAAATACTAGCCATTTTATGGTTAAAGTTTCCTAGTTAGTTCGATTGGGAAGCTAATGACTTTTGATTGAGCCATTTCTAAACTTCAAAAGGTTTGTTAAGATAGAATTTGTGTGGAGATTAATCCTAACATGGTTTTGCCTGATTCCTTGCCTGCTATGAAATTAAATATGGAAAATGAATTGGTTAAGGTTGAAGTACAACTCTTATACAATTAGAAACCTCAGTTGGGGAAATAAAATGGGAGACCTATAGAAAAACTCCTCTACAGGAGACTACTATGAACTCAAGGGGATTGTGAATACCTCAACACAATTTCCTAGAGAAATCAACACTGAAGCAATCCTTGATAACTAAAATGCCTTAACAGTTAAAGATGAAATTCAAAATTCCAATCAGAATAGGATAGGAGATAATGAACTTGAGGATGAGATTGGCTTTCCTATTTCAAATCTTTCTACCAATGAGCTAGAAGAAAACACTCTTCACCAATGCAAAAATGTTAATCAAAAGTAGATTGAGCAATTTACTCCGGCCTCCAGCAAGTCAGGGAGGAAAAGAAGGAAACCTAAAAGGGGTTAGTAATTTCTCTTCTTACTTAACTATATTAACTATATTTTTCTTCTATGGAATATCAGAGGCTTAAATGAACCTTATAAAGGCCAGGCAGTCAAAGATCTTTTGTTAGAAAATAGTTCAATTATACTTGGATTGTTGGAAATAAGGAATAAAGCACAAAAACTTCATAATATCTGAAATTCTTGAGAAAGATTAGGATTTTGGTTATAATCACTCCCATCACTATAATGAGAGAATCATCTATACTTTCAATAAAATGAAAATGCAGTTTTCTATTCTTAGCTCCTTAAATCAGTATATCCATTTAGATTGTCAAATTTTGACTTAGGATTAGCTTTATCACAACTATTGTCTATATTGCTAATTTCTAATTTTAGAGAGCCAAACTATGGAAAATTTTGTTCTCTTTCCAAAGCTCTATGTAAATGCCTTAGGTGAGTGTAGGATATCTGAACTATGTATTATACCTTTTTGGCACTTAAGGATATAGAGTGAACTCCTCAACTCCTGGAAAGGAGCTAGAAAATGTTTTAAATAAGTTAAAGGTGACAGACCTCAAATTGGTTAGGAAATTCTTCATATGGAGCAATAAACAACTTCGAAATAGTTTCATCAGAAAGAAATTGGATAAAATTATTGTTAGCAATCATTGACTGAGACAATTCCACTCTTCTTATGCCTTCTTTAGACCCCTTCTTTGTTCAGATCATTCGAGCATGGAAGTTAAAAACTTCTTATCTGCTTCCAGTTTCAAAGCACCTTTTAGGTTCTTCAATTTCCTCTCTATAAGAGAATTTTTTGGGGTTTATTGAATGAAGTTTTGAGCAGTAGAACTAGTGGTTGTAAGTTGTTCAGTAAATAAAAAAAAACTTCAAATTCTTAGAACCAGACTTAAAAATTTTCACAAGGCTAAATATCATTCAACTTTTAATAAGATGTTTTCTACTAAGAAAGATATAAGGGAAGCTTAAGAAGATTGTTACTAGAAACCTAGTAGATTTTATTTGAGAAATGTTGAAGTTATGAAGTTAGACAATTACAATATAGCTCTTTAGGATCATCATTCATTACTTATACAAAATGCAAGGATAACTTGGCTGAAGGAGGGTGATTTCAACACTATGTTTATCCATAATTTTATTCTTGTAAGGAGGAACACTAACAAAAAGATCAGTGGCCTTATAAATGATGAGAATCAATTGGTGACTAATAGATCCTCCATGGAGGTGATGGTTTTTAATTATTTCAAGAACCTAACTGGAGACTCTAGTAATTATGGTCTTTCCAAGTTGCAAGATCTTGTGGAATTAATTGGTGCTCTTAACTCTTTATCTCAAGAGACTCTGTCTAAACTCCAATAGCCAGTTACTCCATAGGAGATCAAATCAATGCTTTTAAGCCTTAACCCTCAGGAAGGCTCCAGGTTCAGATGGATTCAATGTTCACTTTATTCAAACTACCTAACAAACTACACACACTTTGCTTAATGAAAATGTGATGGAATTTCTGAATTATAAGAGATTACTGAGGGAGATTAATGCTTCTTATATTTATTTAATTCCAAAATAGCTTAATTCTAGCTCTTTTAATTACTTTCGACCAATCTCTTAT
Source organism: Erythroxylum domingense (assembly GCA_025594535.1). Taxonomy (NCBI): domain Eukaryota; kingdom Viridiplantae; phylum Streptophyta; class Magnoliopsida; order Malpighiales; family Erythroxylaceae; genus Erythroxylum; species Erythroxylum domingense. The sequence goes on along the minus strand of JANQBM010000220.1, from coordinate 15,563,925 downwards.
TGCAATATTGTATACAAGGTGATTTTAAAACTTCTGGCTAACAAATTAAGAGATACATTGAACTAGTTCATTCATGTGACTCAAGGAGCTTTCATTCCAAGAAGATCAATATCAGACAACACACTCTTGGAGCAGGAATTGTTAAGGGAATGCAACTAAGGTAACTCTATCAAAAAGTTGTTTTATGAAAATAGATTTTTCTAAGGCTTTTGAGTGAATCCAATGAAAATTTGTCTCAATAAGCTTAGAATGGTTTGGATTCCCTATCTTCTTAATTGATTGGATTTGCACTTGTATCTTTACTCCTTTATACAACATTTTTAGCAATGATACACCTACTAAACTTTTTAAGGGATCTAAAGGAATAAGGCAAGGAGATCCCCTTTCTCCTAACCTTTTGTCTTTTCTATGAAAATTCGTAATAGAGTTATTTGCCTAAAAGCTTTTAGAAGTGCAGAATTAAAATACCATCACAAATGTAAGGAACTTTCTCTAACACATTTATGTTTTGTCGACGATCTTTTACTTTTCTGTGGAGAAATTTATCCCTTAATTTCCATAATGCACTAATCTCTTATGGATTTTTGCAGGATCTTTATTTTGTATATCAATTTATCTAAGAGCAATTCCTATTTGTTATCTGATATAAAAAAATCCTAGAAGTCTTAACAAATCTTTGGTTTGTATACTCACAGCTTCTTTGAAGCCAAAATACCAATATTGTCTATTGATATTAAAGAAGTATAAAAAATTGATTAATTCTTGGTAGAATCAAGCTCTTTCACAATGATTAGACCTAGTTGTTAGGATTGCAAGAATAATAGTTGTTAGGCAGCATGCCATAGCCCCTCTTCCAAAATCTTGAGAGCTACAAAACTAAAAGAGAAAAAGAAGAGGATGAGGTTTTCTTTACATAGAAGGACCTCAATTAATCCCCTTTTTTCCAAAGATTAAAAGACAATTTATGTATAACAGGAAATGGAGGTCCTTGATAAAAAAAACCATCCAAAGTTGAATCCCAACTGTAAGCACCTTTTTTAAGTATTTCAATATTAGTAAACAATAAACTTTCCGTCTTTGTCCTTTGGCAGAGTAAACTATAGAGTGGAGACCTTGTGATCTCCCATAACCTACTTACAACTCCTACTTAGAGAGGTCTTAGTTTATGGGGTACTAGAATGAGGGAGAAGAATAGAGGGAGGAGAAGCAACTTGGAAGGAGATGAAGAAAATGGCAGTGGTGGAAATTCACCATAGAGTTATCAATCTGCATGTTAGTGCTTCAGTTATAGCATAATAGCAAATAATGGAAAAAAATAGTTTTAACTTAGGAGGTTAGAAAATAACATTAATTAAAAAATGTTAATAGATTTGATAGGATACTAAAATAATAGGTAAAAATACAAAACTGCCATTAAAGCAATCCAGAGAAGAGAAAGGGTGAGTGAAAGGAAGACGACAAGCTAGTAGGAACAAGGTCAAGGGGGAGATTAGAATAAGGCAAAAGGGTATAAGAAAGCAATAATGGAACAATAGAAGCTAGATTAAAGTCAAAGAAATCAACCAAGAGCATGGCTAAGTGATAGTGGTAGGTTAAATAATATTTTAATGGGTAGTTTAGTATATGTTTTAGTAGTTAAATTGAATAATTAACGCATTTTTAGGTTAGGATTGTGTTATTTAGTTAAGTGTTTGTGTTTTGAGTGTTATATGGGTTAGAGCATGCTTTTGTGCTTTAATTTTGTGTATTTGAGTTGCCTTGTTGTATTTGTTAGTGTTTGAGAACATATATGAAAAAACATAGGAGAATCAGAGGAAGCCTAGAGCCAGACCGCCCACGATCGTGATAGAACTAATTGGGGGGAGCCACAGTTGGGGCTTGGTCTGCCACAATCGTGATAGAGACTTAAATGAAGTGCCACAATTGTTGCCTACAACAGACAATGTGGACAGCCTCCCAAACGTGACTTACCGAGGGACATTTGGGGCTTTTTGAACCTGAGAAAACCCTAAGGTTTACCTAAAATAGAAATGACTATATAAAGAAAGAAAAAGAACCTTAGTGGGAGCTCCAATTTCTGTCACTTTGGGAAAACTCCAAGAAGAAAGAAGAAAAAGAGAGAAAAGAGGAAGAAGAGGAGACAGGAGCGGGCTTCTGTTACTACTGCTTTCCCATCCATCTTGACCCCAAGTGACTTTTTTTTTTCATCTTTGTTTTTTTTTTTTCTATGAATGTGTAAGATGGATATGATAATGTTGATCGATTTGGGATTAATGATGATGTTCTAAATTTTCTTTAGGTATTTAAACTTGATTCAATGTTAATCTAGTTGTTTTTATGCTAATTTATTTGGGTGTTGTGATTATTTATTGTAACCTCATGCTTCGGTAATAAATCGAAAGAGTGAACCGAATGTAAAATGATCGGGTTAGTTAATAAGAATTAAACGACCCAATAGACTACACAAATAATCAAATCAGTAATTATATAGAGAGAGATCTCGTATGAAACCCGGTTGTTTATTAAAAGGCTTAAGAACTGATTAGGTTGTGGGCTGATTGTTAATCGAGGAATGACATTTTCGATAACTCGACTTAATTAGGGTTTATTAATTAGGGCTTAGCGATTATAACTCAAGAGAGAGTAATCCACTTTTTCGATTTCTTTTGTTAATTTTACAAATTAACTTTCTCTCAGTCATCTTCACTTATTTACTTTTCTGTTCAGATTTTATTTTCATTTTAATAATTCTTTAAGCCTTAGATAACTTAGAATTAGATTAGTTTGACAACTCCTCAAGGGATCAACACCTCACATACTACACCCACGACCTATGCGCTTACAGTATATTGATGGTTTTAAATAGATTAAAACTTGCCTCAATGGTCGACTGAATCTGCAAATGCACAGAGTCGTTCCTTGTACTTACACATGAAGTATTCCAAGGTCGTATCCCATGAGGACTAAAATACTTACTACTAAATTAATCCTAATTACTTAAACCAAAATGATAAGAAATTTAAAAGATTATTGGATTAGAACAAACAAGAAATTGTGAAGAATGTAAATAAACAAACAACGGAAATTTGATGGTTTTAGACTTAGGGCTTTGGGATTCACCAATTTAAGAGATTGGTCAATAAATTATGGAATTGATTGAATGACAAGTTATAACAACAATTTCACAAATTCACTTATATTCTCTCTCACGACATACAAGAGTACCCAACTAGTTGATTACCATCTCTCAATGTGAAACCTAACTAGTCAAATTCATTAAGAACAAACAAACCTAAGTTATCACACTAGTTTAGGATATCTCTATCTCTAAATCTAATATGTTTATCTCCCTAATGCACAAATCATACTTCATCTCTTAGTCCATCATATAATTCCTAAGATTGAATATATGGTGATCAAGCATAGAAATAATAATGAAGCTTAAGAAAGATAAATATAACCAAGAACTTTCACTCACATCAATCAATCCATAAGACATCAATTAACCCTCAAAATAGGCTACATTCCTAACCCTAAATGGGGTTTAGTTCCAGCACATGATAAAAGAATCAAAATAAATAGAGACTATCAACATTCAAGATAGGGTAGAGAGAGAAGATAAAACAAGCTTGCTTCAATCTTGATGCAATCCTCCTTCTTCCTCTTCTTTTCCTATTTTGGGTGCCTCCAATCTTCTTGCCTCGTTTTCAGTGCCAGAACCCCTCTTTAGGTCTTCAAAATGAGTATATATAGTGTCTTGAGGTCAAAGAAACCTAGTTTTTGCTAAACAAGGGAATAAAAATCGTGTCTGCGTCGTCAAAGTCTGTTAGGCAGACTTAATGTCTATTAGGCGAACCTTCTCAGGTCTTGGGAGCAGTTTGGACAATGAATGTCCATTAAGCGGACAGTCACGGGTCTTTCAGCCTTCCTTCTCCGCTGATGTTCATTTAGAGCGACATGATGTCCGTTGGGCGGACATATATTGAGCATCTTCAGAAATGTGCACTTTTGACCCTTTAGAAGGCCAAATCTCTCCTCGGGGTCTTCACAAAAGTTGTAGAGCTCGGAGTCCTCTTCGAAAACATACTTGAACAGCCTTAATCTAATATTCACAGCCAAAGGTATGTCTTTTGGCCCAAAATCTCTCCAATTGTACCTATTAAGCAATAAAGTTGACATGTGTGAGAATTAGCCACATAAAGTGCACAATTCACATGAAGATAAGTCAAATTAGTTCCAATCTATCCCAAAATCATATATAAATAATTTGATTTATCACTCAACACTAATACCATTGGTGGAGACGAGAGGAGAAAGCATGACTAAGGTTTGACAATTGTTATGGCCTGTGAGTGGTGGTATTTTTTTGTACAAAGACATAGCATCGGATATATACAACACTTTTATTATGTTTATTAAGGCATAGTATTATTTTTTATAAACTCAGTGATGATATTCTCATTTTATGGTAAAGGTGTTACTTATTTGCTATAGGTGAAGATATTTCTTACACTTATATATGATATTGGATGTATGAAGCCCTAGCATATTGTTTATTCAAGCGTGGTATTCTTCCTTTCGGTGATAGTATTCTCATTTTAAGGTAAGCGTGTGACTTATATACCATAGGTGGTGACATTTTTTGCATATAAGCGTAGTATTAGGTATATGGAGTCCTAATATAGTGTACATCAAGACATAATATTCTTTGTACTTGATGATGATATTTTCATTTTAAGGTGATCGTGTGACTTATCTATTACAGATTGTGGTATTTTTGTATGTAATATGGGATGTATAGAGCCCTAATATAATATTTATTGAAGCATGATATTCTTCATACTCAGTAATGACATTCTCCTTTTAAGGTGAACATATAACTTATATGTCATGAGTGGTGGTATTTTTTACACATAATCATGGTGATTAATATAAGAATGTTTAGTATTATTTTTGTTTAGTTATGATATTCTTCCTACTTAGTGATAGAATTCTCATTATCTTTACAACTTGTAAATAAAGGTTTTAAGGGTTCATATGAACTCAGTTGTCAAAAACCTAGTCCCGAAACTCATATCTTGAAATTAAAGATAATGCAATAAATTCTTCATCTTTGTAGTTCATTATTGTCAATCGAAGCGTTTGCTATCGATCAGAAACAATGGTTGCTTTGTTTAAAATGAAACTGTAAACAAATTAAGTCTGACAACCAAAAAAAAAAAAAGGAGGTTTTAAAATGTAGTTGTCTCAATTAGCAAGAACACAAATTCTAGCTTATTTAAAATTGTTGTTAAATAATAATTATATTAACATAAAAAAGTTTTTGAAAACTATATTTTCCTTTTCAAAATCATAAGTAAAGAAAAAAAGAGAAACAAACATCCAATTCTTTTTCGTAGTTGATAATTTCTCAAAACAAAAAAAGAAACAGGAGTACAAATAGAAGAAAATATTATAATATTACAATTATATAATTAAACAAACTTGAGAGAAAAGTTGATCACAATTGTCCATTAGCTACTCGAATCATATTTTTTTCTATTTTTATTTTGATCTTTCAGACACTAGAAGCGGTGTCCTATATGCTACGAGGACAAACGGACCATTCAAATGCATCGGCCCACGTATTAAACGTGTAGACTGTTAATGAATTTCCGAATCAAATAGTATTTGGTTGCATCAAATATTCAAAACTTGATCAACCCTAATGACACTCACCTTTACTATAAACCAAATACAACCAATCAAGGCATATATCAAGTTAGAGTTGGGCGATTTGGGGCCTTAGTTCCAGATCAATCCAAATAATTGAGCAAGTGGAAAAATATTGCAATTATGTGTAGTGCATAGGAATAGAAGCCTACGTACTGTTGAATCTTGTAATGAAACGGTGTCGAGGGTGTAAATGTCATTTAACGTTTCAACATAATTAACCCAAAGAACTGCTTTAATTTCTTAAATGCATCAAACCCAAAGAACTGCTTTAATTTCTTACATGCATCATACTCCTCAATTCCTACACGAGTCTAAATTAAATGCTATAATGTCCAATTATAATATAATTCCCAGCAAAAAAAAACCTTAATTAGCCAACTGTAAATCGAGCAGCCTGAACATAAGTCTGTAAGGAAAAGGAAATTAGCATCCAAGCAGGCAATTCCAACAAAATTAGTTTTTGGTGCTAACCAAGAATTGTGATGAAAAGTGTGCTACTTAACGGAACTCACAATGGAAGGGTGTTTTATTACAAAAACATTAGATACGTTCGTTCCCCGGTCAATGGAGAGTAGCAACCTCACATGTGGAATGCTCTTCCAAGTCTCCCCAAGGGCTGGTTTGGGGTTGCTTCCTTCTCCACCCACCATGTGATTGACCACCTTCAGCCAGTATTTGCTCGTTCAGTTTTTTGAAAAATGTACTTGTTAAAAGCTAAATCATCACGTGTTGCCCACAAATATAAACCATGATAATTCAAAATCATCCTTTCCAAAAGCAGCTAAACACGAACTGTCAGCCATACTAGTTAAATATAACTTGACAAATGAAATGTGTACGCTAGCACAGGAGAAAATGGTCAAGAGTTAACCACAAAGAGGAACCAACATGCACACATCAGAGTTATCAGCAAACTGGTTCATATGCAACTTCTTTAATTTGAAAGCTATTACCATTATTGCAATATTTTGCTCATGTGCTAACTTCTTTAGCATAGATCCAGCAGAAGTCATCAGAGCACGTCCTGCATCAAATTATTATGTATGAACCTCATAGCAAGCCAGATGTACATCTCAAATATCAGAGATGGGAAAAAGAAAATTAATAATTTTCACTCAATAATCTTAAGAATGGAAAGAGACTTGAGAATTTTATGACCTAGGAAGAGCCGCAGAACAGAGTCGAAGTTTTATTTCCTCCTAATTGAAGTAGAGACAGAAATTGCATAGATAAATAGATTGGAAACTGCAATGTTCACCCTCTCAAAATCATTTAGTAATTCAGTAACGAATTAGATAGTCACCATCCTCTTTAGTTTTCCAAGCCCAGTCACATATTACAGGTTGAGTAAATGTTGGTCCATGTGATAAATAAACTGCAGAATTTGGCTACACCATCCTCTCTAGTTTTCCAAGCCCAGTCACACATTACAGATTGAGTAAATGTTGGTCCATGTGATAAATAAACTGCAGAATTTGGCTACTCCAAATTATTTCAACTGCTAAGGAATAAACTTTTGGTCAAAGAACTTATCTGCGTTGTCATTTCACAAGAACTACAATTCATAGGTTCCCTTTTCAAGTGATCAACGATTCAACTAAGAAAACCATGATAGAAAATTGCCAAGGTGGCTTATTGGTACTAAAAATCGTAGGTTTCATGATATCAGTTTTGACTAAAATATCTAGTAATGAACTATGAATTTTAGCAAACAAAAAAATTAACTGAAAATTGTTACTAAGATAATAATGAGCTAAACATTCAATGTCACATAGCTAAAGATGTAATAAAACATACTAAGGCAACTGAGGTGCATGTACAAGAACACATACCATGTGCGCCACCTCCCCCAAGGATTGGAGTGATCAGTGACGAGAGAGAATCAATAATAACTAACAACACCATAGAGTTGACTATTTGCATCTGCGTGAAGTTCAATACTATCAAGTTCTGTTACAATGATGACCATGCAGAGACCACCATAATTAAACAAACCTGAGATCTTAAATTGTTCTCTAGCTGGCGTAGCACATCAAACATTGCAAAGATGTCAAACACTGAGTGGCAAAATATGTTGCTCATAACTTTTTGAACAGTTTTGCTTCTTACCTGAAACAAATGAAGATTAGAAGGACAAAGAGATCATAAAACAGATGAGAAAGAAACAAAACCGAAATAAAGAATATAACCTCATCAGAAACAGAAAATGAAGTCTGAATAACAAACTGTTTGATACGCTGAGGAGAAAAAGAGTTGCATGTATCAATATATACAACACTGCCGGTTTGGTTCTTTGCAACATTTGAGGCAATTTGTAGGCAAACCTGCAATTAACTTACTTTACTAATCTATCGAACATAATAGAACCTTAACAATGTTATGGCGGCCATAGGAGCATCATTGCCTAGCCTGACCTATACAAACCCAAAGATATTGCCTTGGTTTTTTTTCCCAATCAAGTCCTTTACAATAGAGTTGAAAGTACAAGATCTCGTGATAACATAAAATTCCTTGACAAATTCTCGTAGACTTTCTCCTAAAAGAGGAAGGAAAAAGTGAACCTTTTAAACATGAAATTAGTTCATACTTGTGTTTTCCCAGATGTTGATGGCCCAACTAATTCTGTCAATTGTCCCCGCCTTAGTCCACCTTGAAGGATTGTATCAATTCTGATTAAAACACAAAATTGAATCCAATAAGCTAAACAATCAAAAACTGCATAAGAGGACAACCAAAGAGATGGTCGAGATACCCCTCAACTCCAGTGGGTAGCAAACCTTTATTCTTGTCAGCATCTTCAAGCAACTCTATTCCATTCTTCCACGGTTGGTGTTGCCCATCGATGATAGAGAGGACTTGGGTGATGCCCTAACTGGACCAAATCAGATATGGTTAACGGAATTATGTAGATAGAACCACAATAGTTTACACCATTTAAAACATCCACTTCCAACAGCATATCTTCTAGAACCTAACCTCTTTCAATCGCTCTGAGTTCTGCTGCTGTTCCACAAATGCAGCCAAAACGTATAGGTCCTGCATGAGAAAGTCTTCAACTGCGTGCAAATTAACAAGAGAAACAGATTAAAAACCAAGAGCTGCAGTCATGATTTGGCAGTCATAACGTTGAATAGATAACAGAACTCTGTGCTCAATCTTGGAAAAGTAACAGAAAAGAAATGCATAGAAGTGTTTAGATTTGGTTGCAATTCGTTTCTGAAAAGCCATCACTTTCTATTGTAGAACAAGTTGGTGGGATAAAAACCCATAAAAGGAAACAACTAACAAGATTGAATTTTCTATGATCATCTTCAGTTGCGTGCAAATTCAAAAACCCAAAAAGAAACAAGAAGGTCCGAGAGTAGATTGGAAAACAACCGAGAAACCAAAATCTATAGTAACAAAAGCTGCGATCAAGAAATTTTCATTCTTAAAACAGGCTACAAACAACCATTAAACCCATTTAAGCCGCGAAATATGAGCTCTTAATTGACCTCGTTATGTAACTGTATAAAAAAATAAAAATCGATCCAAACACTATGTTGAAGAGACAAAAGGGTGTAGAACATCTAGATCTTTGGTGTAAATAGACCCCCAGTTAGTGCCGACGCAACAGCTAAACGATGGGGTTTATAATCTCATTTCCCTATGTACTGGCACAAAACCGAAATGGCTGCTGGAATTTTTAACCGACACTTGTCGAGAATATGTAGCAACAGTAGTACAACCCGCTACCTGTAGAAATACCATGAGACGCACAAAAGGACTGAAAATCAGAGTCCAGCATTGGGTACTCTCTCTCCAGTGATTTCAACGGCGCCATTTGCCCACTCTCTCTCTCTCTCTGCCAACGTTTCTATCTTATTTGCACTTTCTTTTTTCTTTTATGGTAATTTTTAACTTTCTTGGATGAACTATCAGTATTGTCGAAGGTACTAGATCCTTGTGCCAAAAAATCATGTTCTAAGTCTAACTCTTTATGTATCACCCAATTTTAACCGCACATTTATACGAGGCTTTTAAGTTTTAATTGAATAAGGTAATAATTAGTTAATTGAAATAGATTATCTGTTTCTATTATTTAGTAGATACCGAGTTTAATCACGGGACCCAATAGCATGTTTTACTTCAAAAATATTTTAAAAAAATTTAAGATAGATTTCATTCCACTGGCAGCACCAAATTTACACTCATGATCGATGAATAACTCCCAGACACTCTTGGCTAAAGGGATTTTATTTGTGATCTTTATTAGACAAATTCCAAGACCTCCATTTTGTTAGAGAATGCATAATTTTAACCACTTAACCTTGGCTCCTAAATGAATGTCAACTGACCAAGACTAGGTATAGTTCTTCATAATCCTTTCAATGTTCTTGATTAGCCTTTAAGGAAGGAATAAGTGTAAGCAATAAGTATGGAGATTATTAAGTATTAAGAAGATTAGTTGGAATCTATAAGTATAAGAGAGCAAATTGTTTGCTCAATGGCCAATCCTCTTATAGATAACATCAAATAAATGAAGGAACTTCTGATAAGTGAGCCTCTTACCTGAGATTGACAGCATATTTGTAATTTACAGTTACTGGTTTTATTATTTAAAAATATGTGATGCCATGTGGAGTTCTGTAGTGATTGCACGTAGCGCTCCCTTATCTTAGGATATGTGTCGGAATGACCT
>JANQBM010000220.1:15507706-15533379 GCA_025594535.1 Erythroxylum domingense | reverse complement strand
TGGGTGACCTCCTGGGAAGTCCTGCGGAAGTAATGCCCTAAAGAGGCTTACACGCTGGAAAAACAAAACCGTGAGGGTGCGAGGCCCGAGAGACCGAGGCCCAAAGCGGACAACATCTGCAAGCGGGTGGTCTGGGCTGTTACATATCCATTGTGATGTAAATCTCCATTATTACCCATCAAGATGCAAATTGTGCAGTGGTCAATTTTTTTTCATATACTTCATGAATTTGGTCCGACTCATGTGAGCATTTATTATATATAGTCTCAATTAAAGTGTAAAATGACATTGGAACAATTATACACGTAATAATATTAGGCAAAATCAACAATACTTGTAAATTTAATAATACGATGGTTAATGTCTTCTTGTTCATTTCATATCAACATAGCATCCTTGAGCAAGTCTAACAAAATATTAAAAATAAACTTAACCTAGGGTTTTAAATGATGAAAAAGTTATTTAGTTGAACAAAAAATATGTTTCAGCCCTATTTTAAATAACTATACAAAATATTTAAACTTCAGCAAAATCTTCAATGTGTGGCAAGAAACCTTCTCACTCACCTATGTCTTCGAGTAGGAATAAGACTAAAAAATACAGGTATTTGTGTAGGATGATCAGGAATTTTGGTTAAAGCAACATCTCTTTCATCATATGTCAGTCCCTCTTCACCACCTTCATTTATCCCAACTAGACTTTCTTGTCTTTCCATTTCTTCAAGAATATCTGCAGCAGTTTTGGCGTCATTTCCAGTTGCATGATCTTCTCCATAGATCCCAGTTAACTTATTATAGAAAGGAAAACTTTTCCATTAAAATTGAGCAACATCTTTGTGACTCTAACACGATGAAAAAAAATAACATTAATAATTTATATAAATGACAATAAAGTAGTTAAAGAAAATACTTAAAATAAGTTAAAAGTTTAGTACTTACACTTAAGTAAGACTCCCATACATGATCTTCAGCAGTGGCAATCTTCCTTTCGCTATCCCATCCAAATCCACTAGTATCTTTCCTTACCATGTCATATACAATGCTCTACTCTTTCTTTAAAATCTTAATACTAGACTCTATATGGGGTTTGGCTTTTAAGTTAGGAAGCTTTGTTGCTACCAATCCTTTTAATTCATTTAGATAGCCAACTTTAAATCTAGTATCAACATTGTATATTCCCACATTATACAAATTAACCATACAAGACACTAGCACAACATCCTCTTCCTAATTCCACTTTTTTTTTGTTCCTTTTGAACTTTGGAAACCAGTAGTTGACGAGGAATTCCTTGACATACTTATCTAACAAACTAAAACATCATTAACAAATAAAAAAAATAATCATCATCATAATAAAGGAAAAATAAAATAATTATAAAAGTTTTTCATTTTATTAACATTAAGCATCAACAGCTTATGAGAACAACATAGTGTATAATAATAATGTACAACATAAACAAAACAAGAGTACAATAACTTGTAGACACAATAATATAAAAACCTTTAAGACTCAAATATAATAGAATACTTAAAAAATGTCAATTTTCATTTTGCCTAGATGTTCACCATTCATTGAAGATTTTGTTTGCCAATTTAATTCTCCAATTTGCCTAAGCATTAGTTGGGTCAATAGTATGTATAAAATCCTCCTCAATAACAAGATTTATGTGAAAATAGTCCCTTAAATCACTCTATATGGGATCAAAACTCAGCTCTTACCTAATAAAATTATGAAGCAAACAACAAGCTATAATAATTCGATTGTTTGTCTTTATTGGATAAAATGATGGACTCCTAAGAATAGCCCACCTAATTTTTAATAACCCAAAACACCTCTTAATTACATTAGGTGCAGCTGCATTTTTCATATTAAAAAATTCCTTTACAGTTTTTGGCTGATAACCTTGATGTCATTCATTCAAATGGTACTTTGACCCCTAAAAGGTGTAAGGAAGCCCTCACAATTTCTATAACCTATGTTGATTAAGTAATAGCAACCTATATAAAAAAACACTATATAAGTTATTTCATTTACATTATCTCATATACAAATTTTCAAACAACCTTCCTTTATCATAAATGAAAGCTTAACATAAGGCTTTTTTAGACTATGTCTCCTAGTAATTGCATCACGAAGAACTCGACCATCAGCTACTAATCTTTCCTAACCAGGAAGAACATAAACAAATAACATGTCAGGTGTGCACACATCTAACATATTTATTGCAATGTCGCTTTACGAGTTCGAAATTTAGGCTTATCTTTAATTGGCACATTAACCCTGATATATGTCCCATCTAAAGCACCCAAGTAATTATAAAATTTGAAAGAAATAAACAATAATGAGGAAACTTAATAACGTATAATATATTTTCTTATAAAAGTAATAGGGTGATTATTTACTTTAAACCACATCCACAGATGGTTCGAAGAGTTTGTTGGTATGGGCTTAGGTCTTCTAAACCAAAGATCTTACAAATGCATTACTGCATTTAAAACATTAACACTAACAAAGTGTCTCACATAACCTCCTAAAATTTTTCCTAATAACTTCATTTTTAACATGATGAGTAATAATATGTAAGAAAATTGTAAGAAAATTGCTATTTGTTCATCAATAAGTATGTTTTTTGTTGACTTTAATCCTCCTATACTTTCTAGCATTTCACATAGTTTGAAAAATGCTTGCCTATGCATCTTAACCATTGAAATTCACGACTCATCATTGTCATGCAAAATTCACCTCATATAATCTCGATTTACATCAAAATCAAGAAAATAACATCTAACCCTTAGCCTAAAACAATATAAAGATGCCTCTTATGCCAATAAACTCAATAACCAACTAACATCATTATACATGTCCAACCATACTATCAAGACAACTATAAGCCTTTTTCTTCTTTTGACATTTCTACTCAAACTTAAACAAGCCATGACTGTAAGAAATAAATTTTCTAATGTATTTACATAAATTTGATTTAAAAAGGTACGATGTAAGAGACCAACCATAAATAATTCAAAATAGTTGATAGCATAAAGTAGAGTAAGAGAGAAAAAAGAAGCGATACCATAACAAATAATGCCCGAATATAAAATACTTTTATTGTTTATTAAAAGCACCTAAATTTTGAAGATAATATTTCTAGAGTTAAAAAGAGGGAATTATAGAACATAAAAATCAAACCCAGACAAACAGTTTAAATGAACCCTAACTCAAATAACATAACACCAACTTAAGCAAAAAGAGTAACTAAAGAAGTATACAAAACAGATGAGGTAAGTGTAACCCATATACGTTAGAACATCTTGACCATAAACATTCAAAATTTCTAGGAAAATTTACTCATACTCACTGATGCTCCACTATTATAACATAAAGCCCGTAAAACTTAACTTGAGAACTAATGAAAGTTTTCTAATTAAACTAGGCTATAAGGTATAAAAAACATATACTAGCAAATGAAACTGAGTAGGAAATGAAACATTTTTAAGGAAAATGAAAAGAGAAGAAAAAGCATCACAGGATAGAAAGAAAGGAAAAAGCAAAATAAGCATAATGACCCTAGTGGCTAAGGATAAAAAAGTTCATTTTTCTAGGCCTAGAAATGGCCTTGGTTCTACCATTCAATTTAGCAAGTAATAAATTACCAAAGAATTCAATTTCTTCAATAACTACCATGCAAAGGTGATCAGTTTCCAACAAAGAGATGCACCATAAAAATACTTAGCTAACTATATATAGACTTTTTAAACATATTAGCTACACTTTGTAAAGTTAAAAGTCCAAAAACAAAACCTACATAACTTTTAGCATAAAACAAACTAGAATCTAGCAACCCATAAGATTAGATGCAACATCAGCCCTCCTCTTAATTCTTTCCCTTAATTTTCTAAATTCTCCATCCCAATATGAGGCATAAGGTCTATTTTATAAAAGTTTCTTACACTTGCATTACATACATATAAATAGGTCCCAACTCCTAACCCTATCTTGTAAAACTTTCAACAATATTCAACTAATTCAAGGTTGTACTACTACAACTTCAAACCTAGCTAGTCGACTACTGCTAAATACTTGCTTGGGAGAATAGGCAGTGATATCAAGAACTACTGGAAAGCTAATATCAAGAATAAAGACAAGTCCCCATAGACATAGGATAAGCAAAAAGGGTCAGTTTTGTAATGAAAACGAAATAAGCAGCCATAACAAGAAGATCACTGATAGTTGTCAATTGCATGATATTTTTAGGTTTAATTTATTATGTATTTAGTGTGGATTTGAGTGTTGAGTATGAATTTAGGGTTTAATTATGTTAATTTGAGTGTTTTAGCATTTTTATGAGTTAGTATAAGTCTTTGAGCTTAATTGTTATATTTTTTAGCTACCATAATGGGTTTGTTAGTGTTTCAGGGTAAACGGTGAAGAACAGAGAATATTCGAGGAGTTTTTGGGCTGAAAGCATAGGTCACGATCGTGGCACAGCAGGCCACAATCGTGACAGATAAGGAGGAGCCAGAGTAGCCAGGCCACGATTGTGCGCATGAGGGCACGATCTTGATAAAGAGTATACATCTAGGCAATGATTGTCCATATAAGACCACGATTATGATAGAAAGGTTAAAGAGTTGGCCACGATCGTGGCCTGCATTGAGCTAATAGGAAAACTCAAGTTTTGCAAGATTTCTTAGACCGTTTTGATCCCAACTTTGACCTAGAACCTTAAAAGTATAAATAGAACATCACAAGTCAGATGCAGAGAAGGGAGAGAGAGCTTTGGAAGAACTTTTAGTAGCCACCTAACAAAACCCTAAAAGAGACCTTGAGAGATTGAGAAAGAGATGAAGGAAGATAGAAGAGGAAGACGACACAGACACGAGGTGCTTCTCGAATTAAGAAGCTTTCTGAAGTTGCAGCCTCCTATCATCTTGTCATAGTTTTGGTTCCTATGTATTTCAATTTTATTTAATAATAGAATTGATATAGATAGTTGATTATAGACTACGTTGTGGTCGATGTTCTATACTCAACTTTGGATTATTATTTTTAACTTAATGAAATTTGATCATTTTATGGGTTTATTGAATTAGTTATGGTTTTATTTTTCACTTACTATCTCGATAATAAACTGAGAGGGTGAATTGATAGAAAAAAAATAATTTGGGCTAATGAGAGTTAGGCAGATTAATAGATATGGAATTAAATCAAGTTGGTAAATCTTGTGTAGAGAGATAACATTAGGTTTATAATTGTTTACTAGAGAATTTAAGAACTAATTAGGTTTTGGATAGGTTGGTAATTGAGAGATTATAACCTCCCATAATCTGATTAGGGTTTATACTTGAGAGAGAGTAGTTGACCCTAGGATCTTCTAGAACTGTCAATTCAATAAATCATAATTAGTTAGGTTGTCATTAAAGATAGGTAATTTTCCCTTTTCCTCTTTTGGTAAACTCATTAGGTGAACCTTGGGTGTGTGATCAATGTTTGTTAATTGGTTAAATTCCATTACTATTCAATTTTGTATTTAATTTGTTTATTGTCATCGTGATTGTTTTTAATTCCGTGTTAATCGTTAATCGTTATTTTTGTTGATTGATTTGGTTTGTTTGGTCTAGTTAATTCTTGTGATTTAAGTTATTGTTTATTAATTATTGTTTATTAGTGCTTCCAACCTTAGATTTAGGATTAGTTAGCCCTTCTTATAGGATCGATACCTTCGATACTATGCAAATGACCCGTGCACTTGCAAAATTTACCAAAGTTATAAATAGTAAAACTTAGCACGTTTAACCTTGCGATCAAGTTTTTGGCACCGTTGTAGAGGAAGGAAATTTAGTTCTCTAGTTTAAGGTGTTATAATAGTTTATAATTTTTTTATTTCGTTCATTTTACTTAGGAATCATGCTCTTACATGAACATAAGAGTCACGAGGGGTTCGAGTCGTGCAGCTAAGACATTATATTTAGACATTACGCGATTAGAACGATCCCTTAGGAAAGCTCAATGAGAGGAAGAAGAAGAGATAGAAAAGTAAACAATGGCGAAGAAATTTCAGAGAAATATGGATCAGGAAGTTAACCCTAAAAGGCAACAACAGAGGACCCTAGTGGGCTTTATGAGGCCAAGGTTTGACCCAGCAAATCAAGGAGTGGCTAGACTATCTATTCAAGCGGTCTCATTCAAAATCAAAGTCAGCCCCCCTGAATATGCTTCAGCAGAATGTCCAATTTTATTGAAGGAGAATGAAGATCCGAACGCACACATCGTCAGTTTCCTCGAGATCTGAGATACTTTCTGGTATCATTAGATGTTAGAGGATGCTGTTAGGATTATGTTGTTCCATTTCACACTTAGAGATAAAGAGAAGGTTTGGTACTATTTACTGAGCCCCGCTAACATTATGACATAGGAGCAGCTCGTGTGTGCTTTTCTAGATAAGTACTTCCCGTTAATTAAGACTACAAAGATCATAAAGGAAATTACTAATTTCCAATAAGGTGATGGGGTGTTAATTTATGAAGCATGGAAGCGTTATAAAGACTTACAGAGGAGATGCCAACACTACAACCTACCGAAGGAGTTCCTTCTGCAGACGTTCTACAACGGAGTAAACCCACCTACTAAAGGCATGATCGATGCAGCATCAGGAGCATGTTTGATGCAAAAGATGGTTGATAAAGCAGAGGAGCTGATCGAAGAGATGGCCAGTAATAGCTGTCTATGGACGAGTGAGAGAAGTAAGCAACCTAATACCTTTAGAGAGCAAAAGGGAGTTATCGCAGTCGATCAGATGACGGAGATGCAAGATAAGATCAACAATTTGATGCAACACTTCAACAATATGAAGGTGTCATCTTCAACTCAAGTAAAGGCCACGTAGTTGAAGTATGAGTTATATGGTCAAGTATATCACGATACTATTGACTGCTACCTTATGAAAAAGATAACCAGGAGCAAGTAAATTATGTAGTGTGCAATATAGACGAGAAGGGGGAAACAATCCCTACTCAAACACCTACAATCCCGAGTGGAAGAATCACCCTAACTTTTCCTGGTTGAATAATAGTAATGGAGGGTAGTTCAGGTCTTAGAGGCAATCGAGCTTCTAATAGGATAAATCAAGCTCGATGGATTCAAAGTTGGACAGGATTTTGGACAAGATAGGAGGTATGGAGGAGGAACATAGGAGGTTTGGGAGTAAATTTGAGTAAGTTACTTAAAATCACACCTCATCTATATATAATTTGGAATTCCAAGTAGGCCAGTTAGTGGAAGTAATGTCTACATGAAATGCTGGAACTCTTCCAAGCAACACCGAGTCCAATCTGAAAGAAAGTATCATGGTCATAACTCAGACTCAGGATGGAGAAACCATACAAGTGCAGGAAAAGGTAGGGGATAAAGGTGAAGGTAAGGAAGACCTTCCATATGAGCTCACGATGGAGTCAATTCAAGTAACTCGATGGGTATTTCCGTTCCCTATTACACAGCAACGAGATTTATATACAAGGAGGGAAGCGAAAAAAATTATAAGAAATTGAGCATAACAAGATCGAGGAAGTGACAGACTGAATATAATCAAAGCTCAATCTACAGGATTCCGTCAAGAAGAAGGTTGAGGAGTAACCATTGGAAGCAAACCCCAATATAACTACAAAGAAAGATGACCCAAGGGATTTTTTCATCCCTTATAGTATCAATAACATTATTATAGACAGGGCATTCGTAGACTTAGGCACAACTGTAAATATGATGTCCTATACTTTCAATCTAAAATTGGGGTTAAGAGAGTTAGTGCCCACTAAGTTTTTAGTTAAGACGGTCGATAGAACATCACATAGACCAATGGGAATCATAGAAGAAGTGCCAGTAAAGATCAGTAAATGTATCTTTCCCATGGACTTCTATGTTTTGTACATTAGCGGAGATGAGGACACTTCGATAATTCTTGGGCGACCATTCTTGGCCACTGCACGCTCAATTATTGATGTTGATGGGGGCAAGTTAACTCTATGATAAGGGAAGGAGCATATAACCTTCAAGGTGACCATTAAAGAATACAGAGCTCCTTTACCTCTAGTGGATATCAAGGAAACCAAGCCTCGAGGAAAATGGGAGGACACAAAGGATCCTGCAATGTTTTCCGAAAGAAGCACTTGCGAAGGAGAAAGCGGGGAAAAGAAAATTGTAACGACGATAGTAATTACAGTATGGTAGTTAAGGTACAAACTCTGAGATTAATGACGACGCTACTATCGAACCATTCATTCCAACCACCGTGAGCTTAAATGAGCGTCGACCTATTGACGTTA
Source organism: Erythroxylum domingense (assembly GCA_025594535.1). NCBI lineage: Eukaryota > Viridiplantae > Streptophyta > Magnoliopsida > Malpighiales > Erythroxylaceae > Erythroxylum > Erythroxylum domingense. The sequence goes on along the minus strand of JANQBM010000220.1, from coordinate 15,525,064 downwards.
AACAAAGTGCTGCACAAGAGGAAACCCATGGAAAAATTAGTTTTGTGTTGAATTTTGTTAGAACAGTCAAATTTCGTAGTTAGGTTTATTTTTATTTTCGTCAAATAAAAGTGAAAAAAAGGAATGAGATTTCAGAATTATGGGAAGATTGTGCAAGCATAAAGAGAGAACTGAAAAATGGTTATAAAAGAATTACGAAGTGAAAGAGAAAAGACTGGAAAAAGAGCAGACAAAGGACATTAGAGTTAGGGTACAGCAGCTGGCCATGATCATGGCGTGCGACTAAGCATGATGTTGGTGATACGTCACTATGCCACAATCGTGGCCTGCAACTATACAAAAATAGGTAGGTGCAATTTTTAAACGGAAGTTTTACCATTTTACCGTTCTTACCACCTATATATTCAGTTCTTACTTCTTTTTCACTTTCACTTTCATTTTCATTTTATCTCTCTAGAATTCAAGTGTTCAAACACTATCATATCTCACTAGAAATTTTATCCTTTCCAAATTATTCTATAGTCTGCCTAATCATGCCACGAATCAAGCAATCAACTGGACCAGAACCTTATGAAAGACAGCAACTTGAGGGACGGGGAAGAAGGAACCGAGTAGCGAACTTCAAAGTACCATTCCCTGTTTATACTATGGAGGAAGGTATTTGTTTTCGATCCCTTCATTCTAGGCAAACTTCAGTTCCTAAATACTTTGATGTTGACATATTAGTTAGGCTAGAATTGTGTGAGCGGGTGGAGAGCCTAGCTGAGAGAATCCAGTGGTGCCAATTCATACGGTTCCAATTCCACATTTATAAGGAACTTATACTAGAATTCTTTACTATCTTGACCTTTGACCCTAAGAATACTAAAAAATTGCGGTTTAGATTGGGAGGACGAGCATATGAACTGAATTTCAAAATTATGTCTGAGATGTGTGGATTCCCTGTATCTACCATTGTTAATAAACATGATAGCTTTTTTCCTTCCTGATACTGACATGAGTTGACTGGAATTGAACGATTCCATGCTAAAAATGCGCACAATAACATTATCTGGTCCCTTGAACACTTGCTGCTGCACAAATTTATATGTCAGCTAGTTTTTGACAAGTCAGAAACCAACAAGTGTTCCACCAAGGAACTTTTCATACTGTGGTGCATAAACCACAACATTCTAGTCTGTAAATCCACTCATGTCTTAAATGCCATTGTTGTGACTCAACGTAAGCAGAGCAACCATCTTGGAATGGGATACATGGTGTTTGCCATTGCCGCATTTTGGTGTGGAACAGAGGGGGTTAATAGTTCACCTCCCTGACTTCCTCAACCATCATGACTTATTTCAAGCAGAGATCATCCATTCCACAAACATGAGTCTATGGGATATCAAGGAGAATACATATATGCAGACTAAGGCAGGTTAAGCAAGCTCAAGTTCAGCGAGTGAAGAATCGGAAGAAGAAGAAAAGGAAGAGCAAGGCTGAAAGAAGTTTTTGAATGCAATATCCAAAACCAACAGAACACTTGCAGAGATGGGGTGAACATAATGAAACTAGAGTTGAGATATCCGACATATCCATCAATATTTGGAGTCTCAGGGCATTCAACCGCCACCTCTGCCACCATCACTACCTCCGTCTCCTTAGGATTTCATGTCTAACCCAAAATTTTTCTTTTCCAAATTAGTCTTCAGTTCTATTTTATTTCTATTTTTATTTTTGTTTTTATTTTTATTTCTAATTTTAATGTTCATTTTGTCTGTTCTTTGTTACGTTATTTTCTTGTTTTTACCCTTAATGTATGTGTTTGTGAGTGTTTCTTTCTCACATTGAGGACAATAAGTTGTTCAAGTGTGGGGAGGGATTGTGTGTTTTGCTTTTGAATGTGATTTAGCATACTGTATGACAATTATTAAGTTACATTGTGTGAAGTGTGTGAATGTGTCAATGGCTTAGATTAGGTGAAATTCATTTAATTTTAGACATAGTCTATTAGGTTGTGAACGATTATTGACCTGTGAAATTGGTGAATTAAGGGACCTTTGGATAAATGTACAGCCTAATTAGGACTTAGTGTAAATTTAGCACCCTTTGGATTGCCATATTCATTCATAATTTGAGGTCATTTAACTTAAATAGCTTAACTAATATTTTTCATGAAAACAAATAGCTAAGAGTAACAAGATAGGCAATAAAAAAAAGTTTTGTTAATAAATTACTATTCTGCTGACCTTTGGGTTATGAATAGAACTATTAGCCAGTTGAAAACATCATAATAGCTGAGTAACCGGATTGACACGCATCACAAATGTGTGCCTTCGCATAAAAAGACTATAATGATGTTTCAACCAAGTTGTTTAGTAAAATGTCTTAGTTGAGTAACCGGATCGACATTCATCCTAAATGGTTATCTCCGAGTAAAAGACTAAGTTTGGTTTAAATAATAAAAAGTGTTTTTCTTAATAAAAACCTACCAAACTTGTAATAAGCTTAAATTTTCATAAAAATGTGAATGTACTTAGGAAAAGTTACAAAGTCCGAGGGACCAAAAAATTATTAATGTGTGTGTATAATTGAACAGGGTAAATAAGTTAACACTTAGGTCTTGATTAAGTTGTATATTTAGTTCAAAGCCCCTAGATGCATATTTTGCATGTTAATGATTTGACATAACTAAATGATGGTGTTCAAGATTAAATTCATTTCATGAAGATCAAAGCCATTGTCTCATTATTGCATTGTGTGTTTTATGTTTGTTATGTGTTGTTGTTTTGTTTGTTTGAGGATAAGAAAACATTTAAGTGTGGGGATGTTGATAGTTGTCAATTGCATAATGTTTGAGGGTTTATTTTGTGATGTATTTAGTGTGAATTTGAGTGTTGAGTATGCATTTAGGGTTTAATTATGTTAGTTTGAGTGTTTTAGTGTTTTTATGGGTTAGTATAAGTCTTTAAGCTTAATTGTTATATTTTTGATGTACCTTGATGGATTTGTTAGTGTTTCAGGGTAAATGGTGAAGAACAAAGAAGATTTGAGGAGTTTTTAGGCTAAAAGCATAGGTCATGATCATGGCACAACAGGACACAATCATGATGTTGTGCCATGATCATGACAGATAAAGAAGAGCCAGACCAGCTAGGCCACGATTATACGCATGAGGGCACGATCGTGATAGAGAGCATACATATAAGCCATGATCTTGCGCATGAGGCCATGATCATGACATAAAGGTTAAACAGCTGGCCACGATCGTGGCCTACATCGGGCTGACAGGAAAGCTCAAGTTTTGTAAGATTTCTTGGACCATTTCAACCCTGACTTTGACTTAGAGCCTCAAAAGTATAAATAGAACATCATTAGTCAGATGCGGGAGGGGAGAGAGCCTTAGAAGAACTTTGAGCAACCAACCAATGAAACCCTAAAAGAGGTATTGAGAGATCGAGAAAGAGACGAAGGAAGAGAGAAGAGGAAGATGACATAGACACGACGTGCTTCCCGAATTAAGAAGCTTTCCGAAGTAGAGGCCTCCTTTATAGAATTGACATAGATAGTTGATTATAGACTACATTGTGGTTGAAGTTCTATACTCACCTTTGGATTATTATTTTTGACTTAATGAAATCTGATCATTTTATGTGTTTTATTGAATTAATTGTGATTTATTCTACGCTTAATATCTCGATAATAAATTGAGAGGGTGAATCGAGAGAAAATGATTAATTTGGGCTAACGAGAGTTAAGTAGATTAATAGATCCAGAATTAAATTAAGTTGGTAAATCTTATGTGAAGAGATCACATTAGGTTTCCAATTGTTTATTAGAAAACTTAAGAACTAATTAGGTTTTGAATAGGTTGGTAATTGAGAGATTACAACCTCCCAAAATCTGATTAGGGTTTAAACTTTAGGGTTCAATTATAACTTGAAAGAAAGTAGTTAACCCTAGGATCTTCTAAAACCATTAATTCAATAAATCATAATTAGTTAAGTTGTCATTAAAGATAGGTAATTTTCCCTTTCTCTCTTTTGGTAAACTCATTAGGTGGACCTTGGGTGTGTGATCATTGTTCGTTAATTGACTAAATTTCATTAATAGTTAATTTCATATTTAATTTGTTTATTGTCATCGTGATTATTTCTAATTTCGTGTTAATCGTTAACCGCTATTTTTGTTGATTGATTTGGTTTGTTTGGTCTAGTTAATTCTTGTGTTTTAAGTTATTATTTGTTAATTATTTTTTAGTATTGCTTCCAACCTTAGATTTAGGCCTAGTTAGCCCTCCTTGTGGGATCGATACTTTAGGTTCTATGCGAACAACCCATGCGCTTGTAGAATTTACCAAGTTTATAAATGGTAAAACTTAGTATGTGTAACCTTGCAATCAACCACCAACTAGAACATGGCATGAAATGGATAAAGAATAAGAAAAATGACTTTGAATGGCTTAACCTCAGTTTGGAAACTATCATATGTCCAGGCTCACAAGTATCAAGTTCTCAAGTTCATAGAACATCAATTTATAAGAGCAAAAATATCAAGTTCGGAGAATAAGGAAAAGAAAAGGATTAGTTATATCTTTAAGAGGCTTCAACATTTAAGAGGGGAAACCAAACAACCATATTGATAGCAAAAAATAAAAAAAACCAATTAGCAATGAAGTTAAGTTCATAAGAAAATTTACCTAATCAATACAAATGGCAAAGAAATGTTGGAGAAAAGAGATGAGATCATGAAGAGCGAGAGAGAGCCACTGAGCCAAAGACTAGAGAAAGAGCAAGTGAGATCATATTAGAGAGAGAGTTGTGCTACTGTCGTGTTATATGAGTGAGACTGTGAGAGTGAGAAAGGTTGTTGGGAAAGAAAAAACTTAACTTAACCTGAAGAGAGGGATAGAACTTATCCAAGAGGGAGAAGGTCAATAACAATCAAAATGAAAGAACAATTTCTGGAAAAGAATCACTTAAAGGGAGACGGATGAGCCTTGAATCACCAGAAGAGAAGTTTTTTAAATTGCACAAAATATGGTAAAGGAAGGATATTTATGTCCTCCATTCATGATATTTATTCCTGATGTGCATGTAATAGGTAAAGATAGGGGGTGATGTCTTTAGTTATTCCCTAAAATCAAGGAAAAACTAAACTTTGGGGTTACTTATTTAATGTGTTTTCTGCTAACCAAACAAAGAAATAACTAATTATCACGAGTACATCAGTGATAGAATAGTTATTCTAGTAAACCAAATAGGCTATAAGTCTTACTGCAATGTTTGTCATCTTAGTGATGTCTTTAAGTATGTGATCCATCAAATTTCATGGTGGTCAATGAACCCATAAGATTCCAAGAAAATGACTTGTTAAAATTCTAGAAGCACTCTTCCATAAACTTGAGTAATTCCTTAGCACTTTTAGTATCGGGAAGACCATACTTAATATTGCTAGCAATTGTCATCTTCATATACATCATACTCAATCTGTTTAACCTTTCTTAGTTGTTAGAATGGATTTTCTCCTCAACATTTTTCAAAAAATTTAGAGCATCAGATTTCCTAGCTCTAAATGCCAAATCCAAATCCAAAATCCCAAGATAAAACTAAATTTGTTCATTACCTACATTCATTCTCTTTAACTATAAAATAAACAAACCACTTTTGGGTGATTCAAAAATATTTTATAGTAATGAGCTTCAATTTACCCATAATAAAACAATTCAATAGTATCAAATTATGAAAAGTTAAAATTTAAACATAATATTTAGAATAAAGAATGAAAATAAAATAATCAGGCCATCAATAATGTTTACGCGTAACTACGCAACACAAACTATTTATTTTACGCTCAAAAATCATAAATGAATGGGTCGTGATTTGTTGTTAAAAGGCAGACATCGATCCTACAGGGATTGATGCCCAGACACCACTTAATTTAGACAAAAATTTGTTTGAGAAACAAAGTTGTTTAATGCAAATAATTTGGAAAATTAAATTAAAATTAAAAGACTAATAATGAATACTGAACAAAACAAATATGCAGAAAAATTGAAACTCAAGAATCTAAATATTAGAGATTACTTTTTCCTTATTTGGTCTCCTTCCCATTTTATTGATCTAATTGTGTCTCTCTTAAGATTTCTAAATGTATTAATGACCCTCTCTTAAGGTATAATTAATTGTCCCTAATCGAATTAAAGGAAATTAATTGAACCATCTCTCAATATACTCAATGACTCTACCGATTCAACTAGATATTAAGTTATTCTATGGGTGATCAATTGAATTTTCTAAGATCTCTCATCTACCTAATCAATTGGCATAACGACAGTACATCTATAGGTTACCAACTCTTGTTGTACAATCCTAAACAAATAATCTTACTCACCTCTCGATTTATTGCAAGATAACAAATAAAATCAACAATCATCAAAGACACTTTCATTGAATTTAATAAAATACGAGTTTTAACAAAATAGTTCAAAAGCATTCCCTAAAGCTAAATCAACCAATCATGGTCTCCATAACATCATCAACATTCAAACAAACCATTTTACAAAGAATAGAAGAAGTAAAATTGACAGAAAATTGAATAAAGAAACTCCTTCTCTTCTTTGCCAAAATGTGGAAATTTTGGTGTTGATGTGCTATTTTCCCCAATCTTGATGATAATCTTTGACTTCAATCCTTCCTCAAGGCTAGAAACTTGTGTTCTTCACTTAAGGATGGTGTTTCTAAAGAATGGTTTCGTCCTCTCCTCATGACGAAGGCTTAATTATGCTTCAATAGTCCCAAAACCCTAAGTTTAATGAAGCCCTGCATTATGACTCGGATTATAATTCCCACGATCGTGGGAATTATCATGATTCCCACGATCATGGGAATTAGCAACAGATATTCTCCTAGTCTCTTCTCATCTTTGATCTCTATCTCAATCTCCAAGTTGCTCCATCTTCCTTCCTACATGAAAATAGTCAATTCTCACCTTAAATTAACATCAAATATAAAAGAACAACATTGGAAATCAAACTCAATGAAAACATCCAAAATGAATCCTAAACTACAATAATAATCAACAATTATGCAAGAAAACACATGCCAATTACTTAAGAAAACATAAACTAATGCACAACTATCAACATCCCCGAAATTAAAGCTTTGTTTGTCTTCAAGCAAAATAAATACAACCAATCAATTCCATCAATTCATTTTCACAAAGATCGAAGCATACAATTCCTCAAATTTAAGCCAACTCAAATATCAAGTTAATACACATATCATGACAACTTTTTCATTAGTGTACATAAGCAAACTCAAAAATTGGCACCATCACTCAAAGATAAGTAAAGATGCAAAATGAATTTTTCTTATGGTTTTCACTCACTTCTCTCAAGTGTTTAATGGTTAGTGTTTCCCTCAAACTTCCTATAGGAAAATACATTACCATAGGCTTGCTAATACACTAATTCTCCTGTACAATGATTACCTACATAAATAGATCAAAAGGACTTGTTTAAGGTTATAATGTGGTAAAGGTTAAGGTGGGTAAAGAGGGAAAATGGGTTAAACACAAGCATTCGTAAAGTAAAAAGTGGATAAAGGGATAACAAAACATAACTTAAAGATATAAAAATATATGTAATATTATTTATATTACTCATTTGTTGTTCTTCTTTTTTCTCTTTTTTCTAAATACATGGAAGAACTATGAATCAAAATTGCACCATATACACTGTAATCCACAGGTAGAAATATACTCAATTCATCTTAGTAAATTTTTCACAACTATCCCAATTAATGTATTACTTAATACTTTACTAAGATTGTGAATGGGTAGGCTAATGAGGTTTAAGGTTTTAAAATTTTGGGTATTTTCAAGAAATAAAAGGGTAAGGCTCAATAGGGGTAACAAGGGATAATCAACGGTTAGGTCATTTAAGCTAAGAGTTAAAACAAAAAGGGCATAAATCTTCTATATTAAGCGTACATCTAGTAGTCTTAAACCAATTCAAAGAAAGTTCTGAAGGTAATAACCTAAGGAAGTATCACTCAATAAAGAAATAGAATGACTATAGATGGAGTCAGATGGCTCAATCCTCACATCAGCTCAAATGAAAACTCATTATGCATCTCTACACTACATCATTATTGAAATATAAATTTGTGACCAAGCTTATGTAACCAACTACTTTTCATCACTCTATATAGTTCACTTTTTACTCAAGTAGCCTAATCTGAGTTCAAGCATATGTTTAATCTAATTCCAGCTAGCATGACAGAATCTCATGGCAATATCCATTAGAATGATTCATGTATAGTTTATTTGCTGATATAAAACACATAATATGCCTAAACAAGCATCCTATTTAACAAAATGCAAACAATGTAATTGAGAAAGTCAATGTCACCTCCCCACACTTAAAGTTCACATTGTCCTCAATGTGACAAGTCAACCATCAAATAAGGGAAAGTGACCTCAAACCAAATAAAAGAAATTAAAACTTACAATTGACATCAAACCAAGCAAAAATGACAATAAGCCAAACAAAAGAAAATGACATGGAACCCAACAAAAGAAAATGAGATAAAACCAAACAAACATGAAATGAAATGAAACCAAACAAAAAGTGAAATTAAATCAAACAAAAGAAATTACAAAATTTAAAAGTAAAAGGGTAAGAAAAGCTTATTAAAATGATGGTGGCAATGGTGTTGGTGAAGGAGCTTCAAAATTGTTTCTCCAACATAAATTAAGGAACCTCTTTGTAGCAACCCAACTCCATCAAGCACGTATCTGTATATCTTGAGGACATTCAAACACACCCTGTGAAAGCGGCGCTTCAGAGCAATCAAACTGATCTTATTGCATTTTTTTCAAACATCACATACATTTTTTGAAAAACCAAAAATCATTAATGACCCATTTTATTTATAACAATTTCAATCACAATTATCACAAATAATATACATATTGCAAAATTCCAATAATCATTTGGTCCTTTTACAAATTTGAAACACTTTCAATCATAAACCCATTACATATCACAATTATTCACATACATATGGTACAATATTTGCGAAATAAATACTTTAATACAAAAATAACAGAAAAGTGTATGCAGATGCCAACTGATCCTGACCTCTATCTCTTACTCAAATGCAGTGGTTAGACTCCAGTTGGTCTAACTGGGTGTCTCCTTTGAGCTTGAAAAATATGTTGTAAATTTTGGGGTGAGTTTTGAGAACTTAATGAGTGGAACATTCTTGATAGCTCACTCAATCACATAACACATTAATTTATGTAATCACGTAATTCACATCATTTCACTAATCAATATGTTGAATCACATACACTTCATATTCACTTAATTCATATTTCACATCAGAAATCATTCAGACTATTTATTTCCATCATTTAAATCATACATATCAAATTCATATGCAATGCTTATGAGACTCACTTTCAATTGTTATTGTTGTGACAGAGTGCCCTATAACTATCCCGTATCCATTATAGATACCGAACTCATTAATAACTATACCTTATCTGTTGGGGATACAGGGCTCATTTTACTTAGTGAGCCATAGGCTCTTACCACATTATGAGCTTTAAGCTCTTTATGTTGCCATGCATTCATGTAATGAAATGTATCAAATGTATTCAGTTAATCATTTGTGCTCAATTTTACACTTTCACATTCACGTTCACATTCTAATTCACGTTTATCATCGGCCTTTAGTCTGGCATTCAACATTTAAGTTGAGAATCACTTATTCAATCAAATTCACATTCAAGGAGCACTTCCAATGAATTTTACATGCATCAAATGCCTCGGGCATTTATTTTTCGAAAATCAACACATGCGCATCACATAATTTAATACAAAATTTTAAAACAGAACAAACAATGAAAGTGAGACCACCTAGGTCAACTCACAGTACGCTCCAGATTAGCATTAGCTTATATGATTCGAAAATGTCTGGGTGTTAACATTCAATCATGTGTATCAACTTCATGCAATATGGATTGTACACACATTACTAATTACATAATCAAGTAAACATTCAATTATACACATATGTATATGTGTAATACATAATGCATGCTCATATTGACTATTCTGAGTATTTATCCTTAATCACATCACTTGTTTTTTAACAACATCATTTGTGTGTGTCAAGCTTACTCTAGGTTCATAGCTCAAAGAACTTGGTCATTCAAATAAAATAATTCAATCATTCATCTTAATGAAATCTCGTTAGCCATCATTGGTTCACCTTCATTCTCATAATATCCCAAAATTCCATATTTGAACACTTGATATACAATAATCCATTCTTATGTTTATATCCTGAATCGTCGCCCTAAACATATCACTCATTTTTTTCTCTTATTTCCACATTAAACTAAGTACATTTCAAGCTCCTTTCAAGCCTAAATGCATTATAGGAAAGCATTAATAAGTCCAAAATTTATATATGTACATGATTTGGGACAATACATATAACTTTCACTATGGATGTCAGACTAAGTTCATTTAAATATAGTTTCGAATAGAACTTCGAGTTTTACAACTTTTGTGAAGATCCCAAAAAGAGATTTTGCTGTTTAAAGGGTAAAAATTGCACATTTATGTAAATGTTCAGAGAATGTCCCCCCAGCGGACATGTATGTCCCTCCAAACAGACATGAATGGAGCTGGAAACTAAAATTCCAGAGAAGGTCCATCCAGCGGACCTTTACTGGTCAGTTTCCAGATTTCCAACTCCTACAATCACATCTAACACATCTTATACATATCTTATCATTTCTAACTTATTTTCCTCATTATTTCCCCTTCATTCTCACTTCCATTTTAGCTCAATATCATTTACATCCAAATCATAATCTATGTTTGATCATCAATCCAAAAACATAACATTCAAACTTATACACATTCATCATAAATTTTTGCACATGTTTAAATCCCTTTTCTGACCTTCATTTAATCTCTAACTTATCACATTAATTCTTCCTATTTCAAGACACCATAGTACTCTTTTTCTTTATCTCTAAACTCATTTTTGCTCATCTCTAAAATAACCAAAGCGATGCACATTATTATACTAGAAAAATAGAGCAAGTAAACATCCATTTACATGTCAAAATTTTCTGCACACACTTAACTTCATTTCCAAATTTACTTTGTCTCTACTTTATCATCTTACTTCTTCTCATTTTAAGACAATACACTAACCTTTCCTTTGGCTTTAAACTCATCCTAGTTCATCTCTCTAACATTCAAAGAAATCCATGCTAATGTAAGGGAAACAGAGCATAAAAACATCCATTCACTATTCAAATTTTTGCACGTCTTTATACATCATTCTCATAATAATTTTAACCACTAAAAGCATCACTACATCAATTTATGAATCATTACTCATTATATATGTAAAAACAAGACATTTATATGCCCATTTCATCACTCACAATTCACATATATAATTTCATAATCAATTTATAAATCTCAAATTACTCATCAAATTAGTTTCATTTATCACTACCCATGATGATCAAAGCATAACTTACTTGATTTAGCTTCAAAATCTTCAAGATCTCACTTAACCCTAGCTTCTTAACATCATACGAACATCATAGAGTTAGGTCTTTCAACAACTAAATGAAGACAACTAAATCTTGGAGTGGTAAGGTGTAAGTTGTAAGAAAGATTTAAAGTTAGTAAGTGGGTTGGTGAGATTGTCATGAATGGATGAGAAAATGAAGAAGATGAAAGTGTCGAAATTTAAGAGAATAAAAAGAAAAATGATAGTGTGAAGCAACAAAATGGAAGACAATGAAAGTTGGTCTTTGAATGAGAGTGTCGTGGGTTTGTGAGCTTGGTGTTATGACACCTACCACATAAATAACTTTGCTCCTTGTATTAATTAATTATGCTACCATATGACTCTTAACTTTTGGTCCATTTGTCTCCAATTTCTAATCCAATTGTCTCCCAATTTTCTTTGACATTTTTATTTAAATCCCTATAACATATATCAATTATTTCTTTTGTCACTCGTCACTTATTTCTACTACCATTTGTCAATTGTTTAGCCATTTGGCATTTTTTTCTAGTCCTTAAATTCTCAAAATTCTAGAAAATTCTCAAATTTCACCAAAACTTCTAAATCACTAATTATACATAGCAACAAAATTTTCAAGACACATAATCCATAATTTACATTATAATCACATTAAAACAACCATTTATATTGGGAAATGTCAAACGAGTGCATAAACAAATTATTGTAATGTGTGCAATAATCAAATTCACATGTATGAATGCTATATTATGAATATGAAATGCATTCTTCTACTCTCTCATTTATATTTCTCATTTATAGAAAGCTAGGGTTCTAGCCTTTTGTATGGAAATATGATGTTATACTCTTCTTCAGGTTGTGCAGCTCCTTATGGACTTGCCGTATTTAGGTGCTAAGCTCATTGAGTTGGGACGTCATTTATTGTTGGTTAGAGGCCACCTAGTCGAGGATTTGTTGAAATCAATCGACCTTCATTGGTGCACTTGGTTCCTCCTTTACTGCTTCCTCCTCTAGCTTTTGGACTGCTCGGGATGTGGAAAGTTAGGAAGTGGCTGTACTGGTGCCCCTCCTGTTGCTCACTGTAGTATGCGTCAGAAGATTTCATAGTTTCATATAATGGAGCTCCAAAATCTCAAAGCGTCTTGCACACCTCCCCCACATCAAGGTTATAAAACCCAGCTAAAGCAGTAACAACATGAGACATTCTAAAATATGAACTCTTTTTATTTACCACACTCACTATTGATCAAAAAATTCTAAAAGGCGTGTTAATTTTAATCTTTCGATCCAAACACCACAAAAAGAAAAATTCTTTGGCCGATCATTTATTTCTTTCAGTTTTCTTGAACACAGTTAAACACATAATTTTGTGTAGAATTAAATGCTCAGCACTACGGAGTAAAGAATTTGGTGCATTCTTAGAGTCAAACTTTTCTTCCCCAGTTAGAGTTTTCCAATAATCATCCAAATAAAAATAATCATGATCATCTAATATTTTAGTGTTTGGAAAATTAAAAAGACCACGCATGATAGTATAATCCAATCTATAAACAGTACTGATTATCCTAAACTGGAAAATATCCATTTTAATATTATATCAGGCTGTGGTGAAAAACTCTATGGTCATCACAGAGTGAATAGGTAAGTCACACCGAACAAACCTATTCCAACCTATGTTGTAGCTAATGGTTCTATTTTCTGCCTCACTACTATGGTTTCTAACAATTCAAAATTAAAATACATAGGAGTGAATAGTTTTCTATCCCTAAGGTCAGGGAAACGCGTACCTTCTTCCTCCGAGTAGATTGGAAATGGAAAATGCTAAGTTGCTGCTAAATAGTGCTTACCTTCATCAGAGACTTCATGGCTCAATTCATCTATTGGTTTAGTCGATTTCTGAGCCATCATCTTCCTTAATGCCATTGTAAGAAGAAAATTTACAAAAATAAGAGAAAGACATGAGTGAATTCGATTTTTAGAGAGAGAGAGCAAAATCTTACCCAAATCCTTGTGTTTCTGAATGATTAATGCATGAAAAGAAGAAAGGATTGTAAGATTAATGAAAAGAGTTAAAGAAAATACCAAGAATCTAGAGGAAAATGAAGAGTTTTGGAGAGTGGAAGGAGAGAATTTTGAAGAATGGGTGAAAGAGGAAAAGGGGAGGGAAAGTTAAATTTTGGGATTTATCTTTAGAAAGTTTCTAGAGAGATTTCCCACAATTATAGAAATCACCTCCACTCCCATGATCATGGGTTTTATCTCCTGGAACTTTTTGGAGAGATTTCCCACGATCGTGGGAATCACTCCAATTCCTATAATCGTGGGATAAGGTGATTCTCACAATTCCAAACCTTCCAAGTTTAATATTAGTTCTCCATGATCCCATAACCAATAAACACATCAAATTAATATTATCATTAAGAATTTTGAAAAGAAAACAAGTTGAAATTTAAACAAAAAACAAATTAAACATCAGTCCACCTCAATTTAAACACAATTATAACTAAGTAAATCAAACAAACAAATAAATAAACTAAATTAATAAAAAGATAATAGAATTTTATGGGTTTCATCCCATGCAGCGCTTCTTTTAACATTTGTAGCTTAACTTTCCTTTTTGGTTAAGGCGGTTCAAATGACTGGTACAGTGGTAGTGTAGAAGATGATCTCAAACTCTATATATGAGCTAACCCAATATGTACTCCACCTTCCTTGTTGTTTTCCTTCCTATGCCTTCTCTTGTGTGATTGATTCTTCCTAAATGCGTTCCCAGGGTCTTCAATATCTTCCCATCCCCTTTGGAGTTTAGATTCCTTTATATTCATTGGGGTTAAGGGAGAACGATAGTCTTTCTTGGATACCTTGAAAGTTAATTTCTCCTTTCCAATTCTTAGTTTTAATTCTCCCCTCCAATTCTTAGTTTTAATTCTCCCCTATCTATGTCAATTATCGAACGAGAAGTAGCTAGGAATGGTCACCCAAGAACCATCGATGTTTCTACATCTTCTCCAATATCGAGAATGTAGAAATCCATAGGGAAGAAAAATTTATCAATCCGTATCTACACGTTCTTGATGATCCCCTTGTCTGATGCACTGTTCTATCGACCGTTTTCACCAATATTTTAGTGGGCTTTGGCTCTCCTAAACCCAACTTCTGAGAAAACATGTAGGACTTCATGTTGATACTAGCTCCTAAATTTGCAAATGCCTTAGCTATCTCGATCCCATTTAAATTGCACAGAACAAAGAAATCCCCTAAGTCTTCTTTCTTTTATTTTATGTGTAGACTTCCTTCTAATATGTGCTTATTGACCTCTTTCTTCACCAGTTCCTGTAACATAAGCTTTGTTTGAAGTTGATTTGTTATATTCGTCACCTTGCTTAGCTCAAACTCCTTAGAATTCCTCGCTGCTCCACTTGAAGATGACTTTCGCTAAGCAAAAATCTGATGTGGAAGTCCAAGTTGAAGTTCCTTATCGACTTACTAATTCACTCGGAACGACTTCTAAAACTATTTATTCTTCTCCTTTGACTCCATCTTCCCCTCATGGCCACTTTCTTATTTCTCTGTACGAGTGAGGGCCCTAATTCTTTCCTTCAGGTTGACCTCAGTGTTGCTCGGTAGGTAACCTGCGTTTCTCGAAGATAACGCATTAGTGAGTTGACCTATTTGAACCTCCAAGTTATGGAATGGTGAGGCATGATTCTCCACAATTTGGTCAAATTTTGCTTCCATACACTTCTAAATTTCTTCCTAGCTAGTAAACATCCTCTTATAATTCTCTTCTTGAACTGCCAGTTTAGACCGTATTACTTCCATCATCTTGTCTATCTTACTCTCCATTTCTCAAATTAGATCTTGTTGGAATCCCAATGATCCTTATGGTCTCGCTTGGCCACTTGCATTGTTATTACTCCAAGAGAAATTTGGATGGTTTTTCTATCCCAGATTATAAGTATTGGAGTACGGGTTGTTACCTCTTTACGGTTGGCCCAGGTAACGTAAGGCCCCAATATATACCCTAGATGAAATTTTACATATTTATGGCAATACACGTATGATTTGCTTGATCTTTGGAGTTGGAATTCGAAATTAAACATTTGAGGGAATTTTAAAATTTATATAATGTATTAATACAAGTGATATGACATTTGAATTGACATGAATATGTGTTAGGATGTTGAGAATTGAATGATGGAAAAATGATGGTCATATACTAATTTTGGTTTAACTACTGAACAAACTTTGGTATTTTAACTATATCTTGACCTATAGACATCAAAATTGTATGATTCTAAATTCAGATGAAACTATATTCATTTATCTACAACTTTCATGAAGGAACTTAAATCTGATTTTACCTATAGGAGTTTTGAATTCTAGTTTGACGTTGAGTTCTGGTTGATGTCCTTGTTTCGAATAGCCTCTAGTTTTTGGGGTATAACTCCCGATATAATTAACCAAATTGCATGAAATTTATGTCATTAGAAAATTAAGACATAGGGGAATAAAATTAATTGATAAGAGTATAGGCAAATGTGGGAATTTAAGGAAGAAGAATGACCAATATGCAATTTTCCTAAAGTTAACTCATGAACCCATAAGATTAAAACATGTGTGTCCAATGGAATCGTAACACACGGTCCAATAAAATTATATCACATGGTCTAATAGAATTGTAACACATGGTCCAATAGCATTGCAACACATGGTCCAATAGCATTGCAACACATGGTCCAATAAAATTGTAATATGTGGTCCAACGGGATTGTAACATATGGTCCAATAGGATTATAACATATGGATCATTGAGATTGAAACTTGTGTCTAAGACTAAATCATTCTTGAAAAGGCATATGGAGAGGGGAGATGCACGAAAATTTGAGAGTTTAACTTCATCTTTTCTCCTCTCCACTTCACCTTCTTCATTCCATCATTTTTCACTTGGTGATTCAAGCAAAACTAAAGAGAAAGGGAAGGAAAAGCATTAGAAGACCTACTTTGTCAATTTTAAGGTTTGGGATTTCACTTAGATGGTTTCTGTTTCGTGTATGATTTAATGGATATAAAGATTCATTTGGATGTGGAATTTTTCTTGGTATGTTGCCTTCTTTTTATTTTCTTGGTATCTTGTATGGAATTGGTTGAAGATGACAAGGAACAATGTGTAGTGAAATTCTGTCTAGGGTTTATTTGAGTCAGTCATATTGTTTGAACCATAACACAGTATAAAGACCCCCATATTGTTTGATTTTAGCAGAATATGAAACCTAAGACATAGATCTAAATATCTCTAGAAGAGACTTTAACTTAATTCTGGCTCTATGACCTTGGAAAATGAGATCGAAAAAGGTGACCTGATGCTGCCCCCGTTTTGGAGTAGCTTGTGGTATTTTGTTTGTATCTCATGATTTAGATGTACAAATGATCTGATTGTTATTTTTATATAAACTTACGACATATAGGAACAATTATTTAGAAGAAAGTATTGCATAGAAACCTTAGCTTCTATATCAAAATGGTCAAACAAAACTGACTCAAAGTGTGTCCTGTGAAAATAGCTGTTTGGATATTTCGGGTCCCTTATCCCACAATTGTGAGAAATAGTTAAGAAGATGAAAAAAAAATTGATTTTGTGCACTTGATGACTATATAAGGTTAATTGACTAATACTTAGTTTAATTAGTTTAATTATGCATGATTAACTAAGATGATAATGTAAAGAATGTATGGTGTACAATGTTGAATTGCTTGATGTGTTCATGAATGAATGAATTCCAAAGGC
>JANQBM010000220.1:15490274-15504635 GCA_025594535.1 Erythroxylum domingense | reverse complement strand
ATTGTGACCTGCGTTAAGCTGACAGAAAAACTCAAGTTTCATAAGATTTTATGGACCATTTCGACCCAACTTTGTCCTAGAGCCTCAAAAGTATAAATAGAACATCACAAGTCAGAGGTAGCAACTGGAGAGTCTGAAAAAAGAGAGCACTCATGTGATCCAATCCCGAAAAACCTAGAGATAAATCGAGCAATTGAGGAAGGAGACAAAGGAAGAGAGACACAGAGAAGAGCTTGACACAACGTACTCCCCGAAACAGGTGGTTTCCTGCTGTCGCCAACTCCATATCTCTATTCCTGATTTATTTTCCATTTATTTTAGTTTTATTCATATATAGAATTGAAATAGGTGTTGCGAATGTATTGTATTGAATGTTGAGATTGTGTCTATACTCACCTTTGTGTTTTTAGTTCTTGAGATTAATCAAGTTTATTTGATTGTGTTTTATTTCGATTTAATTGTGATTCAAATTCTATTCTTAATAACTGGGAAATAAACTAAGAGGGTGAGTCGAGGGAACATAATCAGTTTGGGTTAACAAGAATTAGGTGAATTGATAGGTTAAGAGTTAAATCGAACTGATAATGTCGTGTAACGAGAGATCGAGCATAGATTCCCTGTAGGTTAATAGATAATTTAGAACTAATTTAGGTTTTTGGCCAATCACGAATCGAGAGATCGCAATTCCATAATTTAAATTAGGGACCATCAATTAGGGTTAAGAATTATAACTCGAGAGAAAGTAATTCTCCCTAGAACCGTCTAGACCCGTTAAGCCAAGAATTACATAATTGACTAGATTTCATTAATTTTGAATTAAATCCCCCTTTCTCCTACTCGGTAGTTTCTAGGTAGGTTGGTATTGGTTTTGTGTGAGCTGTTATCTTATTTAGATTTCTACAACTCAATTCTTGAATTAATTGTTGATTAATTTATTTCTGTGTTAGTTATTTTGATCTGAATCATTGCAATTTTAGGACAACCTTAGATTTTAGCACTAGATTAGGCTTCCTAGTGGGATCGATACCTTAGGTACTACGTGAATGACTAGTGTGCTTGCAAAATTTACTAAAGTTATAGATAGTAAAACTTAACGCGTGTAAACTTGCGAACAAGTTTTTGGCACCGTTGCCGGGGAAGGCAATTTAGTTCTATAGTTTAAGGAGTTAAAGTAGTTTTATTTTTGTTTTTATTTCATTCGTTTTACTTAGGAATTGTGTTCTTGAATGAACATAAAAGTCATGAGGGGCTCGAGTTGTTCAACTGAGACATTAGATTTAGACATCACGCGATTAGAACGAACCCTTAGGAAAACTCAGCGAGAGGAAGAAGAAGAGATAGAAAAGACAACAATAGCCAAGGAATTTCAGAGGAATGTGGATCAGGAAGTGAAACCTGGATGGTAACAACAGTCCCTCATGGACTTTATGAGGCCAAGGTTTAACCCAACGAACCAAGGAGTGACTAGACCATTGGTTCAAGTGGTCTGGTTCGAAATAAAAGAAAAGTCAGCCTTCCTAAATATGCTTCAGCAAAACGTCTAGTTTTATAGATTAGCAAATGAGGATCCGAATATGCACATCATGAGCTTCCTTGAGATCTATGATACTTTTCGGTATCACTAGATGTCAGAGGATGCAGTTAAAATTAGGTTGTTTCCCTTCAAGCTTAGAAATAGAGCGAAGGCTTGGTATCACTCACTGAGCCCCGCTAACATCACGACGTGGGAGCAATTGGTGCGTGCCTTTCTCAACAAGTACTTTTCATTGACGAAGACTATGAAGATCATAAAGGAAATTACTATTTTCCAATAAGGTGACGGGGTGTCAATTTATGAAGTGTGGGAGCGATATAAGTACTTGCAGAGGAAGTGTCCCATGGAGTTCCTTCTGTAGACGTTCTACAACAGAGTAAAGTCACCTACTAGAGGCATGATAAACAACAGAGCAAAGACTAACAACTTGACGCAATAGCTCAGCAGCATGAAAGCTTCAACATCAGCTTATGTTAAAGCCACACAAGTGAAGTGTGAATTATGCAGGCAATTAGATCATGATACGGTGGACTACTATTTGATGAGGGATGATAACCAAGAGTAAGTCAACTACATGGGGGCACAATATGGATGAGGAGGGGGTAATAATCCCTACTTCAACACTTACAACCCCGGGTGGAAGAATCACCCTAACTTTTCCTGGACAAACAATAATAATAGAGGACAGTTCAGGCCTCAAGGGCAATCGAGCTTTTAGCAGGATAAAATAAGCTCAATGGAGTCAAAGTTGGACAAAATTTTAAACAAGATCGAAGGCCTGACAGAAGCTCATAGGAGGCTCAAGAGCAAGTGCGAGCAAGTAACGAAGAATCATGTTTCGTCCATATATAATTTAGAAGTCTAAGTGGGGAAACTCGGATAGGCAATGTCTACTCGGCATGCTGGAACTCTTCCAAAAAACACTTAGTCAAACTCGAAGGAGCGTATCATGGTTATAAGTTAGACTCTGAACGTGGAAATGGAAAAGGTCAAGTTGTTAGAAAAGACCTTTCGATTAAGCCCGTGATGGAGTCAATTCAAGTAACTCAACAGGTATTTCTGTTCCCTATCGCATAACAACGAGAGTTATGTGCAAAGAGGGAAGTGAAAAAATTACGAAAAATTGAGCGAAACAAGATCGAGGAAGTGATGAAACAAGTTTAGTTAAAGCTCAAACTACAGGTGTATGTCAAGAAGAAGGTGAAGTAGCAGCCACTGGAAGAAAACCCCAACATAACTATGAAGAAAGATAACCTAGGGACTTTTTACTCCCCTGTAGTATCAACAACATTATTATAGATAGGGAATTCACGAATTTAGGCGTAAGCATAAATATGATGCCCTATACTTTCAGTCTAAAATTGGGGTTAAGAGAGTTAGTGCCCACTAAGTTTTTGGTTAAGACGACCGATAGAATGCCACATAGACCTATGGGAATCATAAAAGATGTGCAAGTAAAGGTCGGTAAATTTATCTTTCCCATAGACTTCTATGTTTTGGACATCAATGAAGATGAGGACACTTCAATAATTCTTGGGTGACCGTTCTTAGCCACAGCACGCTCAATTATTGATATTGATGGGGGCAAGTTAGCTCTGCGAATAGGAAAAGAGCATATAAACTTCAAGCTGACCATTAGAGAATACGGAGCTCCTTCACCTCCAGTGGATCTCAAAGAAACTAATCCTCGAGGTGAATGGGAGGAAATAGAGGATCCTACAAATGCTTTCCAAAATAAGCACTTGCGAAGGAGAGGCAAAGAAAATTACAAGGAAGGTGGTAATTGTACTATGGTAGCTAAGGTACAGACTTTGAGATTAATGACGACACTACCATCGAACCATTCATTCCAACCACCTCAAGCTTAAAAGAGCGTCGAGCTACTAACGTTAAAAGAAGCGTTGCATGGGAGGCAACGCATAGAAAATTTAGTTTTATGTTGAATTTTGCTAGATTAGTTGAATTCTGTAGCTAGGTTTATTTTTTGTGTTTGTTGAATAAAAACGAAAACAAGAATAGGATTTTTGAAATCATGGGAAGATTGTGCAAACACAAAAAGAGAAGTGAAAAAAAGAGCAAATGAAGGACTTTGGTGTTAGGGTACAGGCGCTGGCCACGACCATGGTCTAGTAGGCCACGATCGTGGCCAGTGATTGAGAGCCTTGTTGGTGGTAAGCCACATGCCACGATCGTGGCCTGCGACTATGCAGAAACATGGTAGGCGTGGATTTTAAATGGAATTTTTACCATTTTACCCTTTTTACCACCTATATATTCAGTTCTTACTTCTTTTTCACTTTTATTTTCCCTTCCATTTTATCTCTCTAGAATTCAAGTAACAAAACAGTCTCACCTCTCACTAGAAATTTTAACCTTCTAAAATTCTTCCACACTCTGCTTAATCATGCCACACATCAAGCAATCGGCCTGACCGAAACCTTATAGAAGACAGCAAGTTGTGGGATAGGAGAAAAGGAACCGAGCAACGCACTTCAGAGCACCATTCCCCATACCGAGGAGGAAGGTACTCATTTTTTATCCCTTCGTTCTAGGCAAATTTTAGCTCCTAAATACTTTGATGTTGACACATTAGATAGGCTAGAATTGCATGAGCAAGTAGAGAACCTAGCCAAGAGCATCTAGCAGGGTCAGTTTATACGGTTCCAATTCCTTGTTTATGAGTAACTTACATTGGAATCCTTTACTACCTTGACCTTTGGCCCTAAGAACACTAAGGAATTGTGGTTTAGATTGGGAGGAAGAGTATACGAACTGACTATCAAAATTATGTGTGAAATGTGTGGCTTCCTTGAATCCATCATCATTGATCAACACGATGACTTCCGTCCTTCCCAATTTTGGCATGAGCTGACTATAATTGAGTGATTCCACGCTAAGAATGGGAATAATAACATTATCTGATCCCATAAACACTTGCTACTGTACAAATTTATATGTCAACTAGTTTTTGACAAGTCAAAAACCAACAAGTGTTCCACCAAGGAATTTTTTATATTGTGATGTATGCACTATAGTATTCTAATATGCACATCTACGCATGTACTGAATGTCATTGCTGCGACTCCGTACAAGTGAAGCAACTATCTTGGAATGGGATACATAGTGTCTACCATTGCAGAACATTTTTGTGTGGAAGGGAGGGGGTTAATAGTTCACCTCCCTGACTTCCTCAACCATCATCATTTGTTTTAGGCAGAGATCATCCATTCCGAGATATCCACGAGAAGACACATGTGCGAACTAAGGCAGGTCAGGTAAGCTCAAGTTCAGCACCGCCTCTACAGGAGGAATCAACGAGTGAATAATCGGAAGAAGAGGAAGAAGAAGAAGAGGAAGAGCAAGGCTGGAAGAAGGTTTTGGATGCAATATCCGAAACCAACATAACACTTGCAGAGATGGTGCGCACACAATGACACCAAAGCTGGGATATCTGACAAATCCATCGGTATTTTGAGTCTTGGGGCGTTCAACTGCCAACTCCGACACCATCACCACCTCCATCTCTTTAGGATTTCTGTCTAACCCAAATTTAATTTTTGTTCTTCTTCTTTTCCAAATTAACCTTTAGTTTTATTTTGTTTCTGTTTTTTATTTTTATTTTTATTGCTATTTTTTTGTTAATTTTTTTGTTCCTTGTTACTTTAATTTTTTTTCTTTACCTTTCGTCCAGGTGTTTGTGTGTGCTTCCTTCTCACATTAAGGACAATGTGTTGTTCAAGTGTGGGGAGGGATTATGTATTTTTCTTTTGAATGTGATTTTGCATACAATGTATTAGGTTACATTTTGTGAAGTGTGTGAATGTGTCAATGGCTTAGATTGAATGAAATTCATTTAATTGTGGACATATTCTATTAGGTTATGAACGATCATTAGCCTACAAAATTAGTGAATTAAGGGGCCTTTGGATAAATATATAGCCTAATTAGGACTTAGTGTAAATTTAGCACCTCTAGATTGTCACATTCATTCATAAATTGAGGTCTTTTAACTTAAGTAGCTTAACTAGTATTTTCCATGAAAACGAATAGCTAAAAGCAATAAGGTAGGTAGCAATAATTTAAAAAAAAGTGGCTTAATAAATCACTATTCTGCTAACCTTCAGGTTATAAATAAAGCTAGTAGCTAGTTGAAAACATGATAATAACTGAGTAACCGGATCGACACGCATCACAAATATGTGCCTTCGCATAAAAAGGCTATAATGACATTTCAACCAAGCTGTTAGTGAAATGACTTAGTTGAGTAACCAGATCGACATTCATCACAATTGTTTACCTCCAAGTAAAAGACTAAGTCTAGGTTTAAAAAAAGTGTGTGTTTTCTTAATAAAAACCTACCAGACTTGTAATAAGCTTGAATTTTCATGAAAATGTACTTAGGAAGAGTTACAAAGTCTAAGGGACCAAAAATTTGTTAATGCTTGTGTACAATTGAAAAGGGTAAATAAGTTAACAATTAGTTCTCAATTTAGTTGTATATTTAATTCAAAGCCCCTAGACACGTATTTTGTATGTTAATGATTTGACATAACTGAATGATTATGTTCAAGATTAAATTCATTTCATGAAGATCAAAGCCATTGCCTCATTACTGCATTGCATGGGTTGTGATTGTTGTATGTTGTTGTTTTGCTTGTTTGAGGACAAGCAAACGTTTAAGTGTGAGTATATTGATAATTGTCAATTGCATGATGTTTTGGGGTTTAATTTGTTATGTATTTAGTTTGAATTTGAGTGTTGAGTATGCATTTAAGGTTTAATTATGTTAGTTTGAGTGTTTTAGGGTGTGCTTGGTTAGTGAGTATGAAAAAAGGAGAATGGGTATGGAATGAAAGATTGAGTTTAGTAAGCGACTATGATTATAGAGTCATTACTTTGATTACCCATTGTAATACCCCATTCCTCTCCTAATCTAGAGGAATGAGTATTATTATTATGTAAGGGTGTGCTTGTTACAATTAATTAAAATATAACTAATCAAAATATAATTATTAATAATTAAAATATTGCAATTAATTAATTAATTACAATATAATTAATTAAAATATTATTAATAATTAATTAACTACAAAATAAATAATTAAAATATAATTCTTTCATTAATTAAAATATGATAATTAATAATTAATTAATTACAATATAATTAATTAATTAAAATATAATCAATTAATTAATTATAATTAACTAGTTACAATATAAGTAATTAAAATATAATTATTAATTAATTAAAATATTGTAATTAATTAATTAATTAAAATATTATTAATAATTAACTACAATATAATTAATTAAAATATAATTCATATTAAAATATTGTAATTAATTAATTAATTAAAATATAATAAATTAATTACAATATAATTAATTAAAATATTATTATTAATTAATTAATTATATTGTAATTAATTAATTAGTTGCGATATAATTAATTAAAATTAATTACAATATTTTAATTAATCAACATATTGTAAGTAATTAATTACAATATAATTAATTAATTAATTAAAATATAAGAAATTTTTTATTCTCTACATTTTTTGCAAACCAACCACTGTTAATGATAATGATAATCATTCCTTCCGCTTAACTAACCATCATAATTATAATGATCATATCCATTCTCATTTCTCACTATATTCATTCTCATTCCTATTACCATTCCCCCATGCGAACCAACTGCTCCCTTAGTGTTTTTTATGGGTTAGTATGAGTCTTTGAGCTTAAATGTTATATTTTTGAGGTACCGTGATGCATTTGTTAGTGTTTCAAGGTAAACGGTGAAGAACGGAGAAGATTCAAAAGGTTTTAGGTCAAAGACCTAGCCCACGATTGTGGCACAATAGGCCACAATTGTGATAGAGAAGGACGACCCAGTAGTAGCCAGGCCACAATCGTACATATGGGGCACAATTATGATAAAAAGTCTCTATGTCAGGCCACGATCGTGCACATTGGGCTACTATCGTGACAGAAAGTTTAAGGTGTTAGCCACAATCGTGGGCTATGTCAGGCTAACAGAAAAACTCAAGTTTCGTAAGATTTTATGAACCGTTTCGACCTAGAGCCTCAAAAATATAAATAGAACATCAAAAGCCAGAGGTAGCAGCTAGAGAGTCTGAAAAAAGAGAGCACTCACGTGATCCAATCCTGAAAAGCCTAGAGAGAAATCGAGTAATTGAGGAAGGAGACAAAGGAAGAGAGACATAGAGAAGAGCTTGACACGACGTACTTCCCAAAACAGGTGGTTTCTCATTGTTTCCGACTCCACATCTCTATTCCCGATGTATTTTTCATTTATTTCGGTTTTATTCATATATAGAATTTAAATAGGTGTTAAGAATGTATTGTGTTGAATGTTGAGATTGTGTCTATACTCTCCTTCGAGATTTTAGTTCTTGATATTAACAAAGTTTATTTGATTGTGTTTTCTTTTAATTTAATTGTGATTCAAATTTTGTTCTTAATATCTGGGCAATAAATTGAGAAGGTGAGCTGAGGGAATATAATCAATTTGGGCTAACGAGAGTTAGGTGAATTGATAGGTTAAGAATTGAATCGAATCGGTAGAGTCATGTAACAAGAGATCGAGCATAGATTCCCTATAAGTTAATAGATAATTTAGAACTAATTTAGGTTTTTGGCCAATCGCGAATCGAGAGATTGCGATTTTATAATTTAAATTAGGGACCATCAATTAGGGTTAAGAATTATAACTCGAGAGAGAGTAATTCTCCCTAGGACTGTCTAGACCCATTAAGTCAAGAATTACATAATTGAGTACATTTCGTTAATTTTGAATTAAATGCCCCTTCCTCTCACTCGGTAGTTTCTAGGTAGGTTGGTATTGATTTTGTGTGATTTTTATGTTATTTAGATTTCTACAACTTAATTCTTGAATTAATTGTTGATTGATTTATTTATGTGTTAGTTATTTTGATTTGAATCATTGCAATTTTATAACGACTTTAGATTTTAGGACTAGATTAGGCTTCCTCGTGGGATTGATACCTTAGGTACTACGCGAATGACTCTTGCGCTTACAAAATTTACCAAGGCTATAAATAATAAAACTTAACGCATGTAACCTTGCGAACATACTCTAATTCCTTTCACACCCTATTGCACTTACATTTTAACTTTGAATTTAAATTGCAAACCTTTGCAATTCTAAAACACCACTTTTGAATTGGTCTCATCAAACAACTGTAAGACAACAAAAATAGCATTATAAATAAAATAACGTGATGATTACAAAAGTTTCCTCTTTGGTGAATAGCAATTGGCATCTTAAAATCATTATAAGCATCGTTACAAATCTCCATTTGTGAGCTTAGGAGATCTTACATCATCTTATAGGCAACAACTAATTTAATAATTAATAACATTCCCCTATAAACTTTAACTTTCTTTCTAAAACTTAGTCTGAAACACCAGGATTCAAAAATGCCCCAGCTATAAATAATGGAGTAAATTTACCTTTCCCATCTCTCATTGATGACTATAAGATAAGGTGTATACAAAGAAGGCCTATTTTTTAAATTGCTCTTAATTGCTTCCTTCTCCCTCTCTATGGCGTCATAAACATATCACATTATTACCTTTTCATCATTATCAACTACACAAAGTAATCTCACCAAAGGCTCATGAACTCATATAACAAATTGACATTAGGACCAAAATTCAGTATCTTCAAGTATAATTTTAAAAACCTCCAATCTAATATTAGCCCTAGCATGTTAAGATGCAACCCATTTATCACTTGTAAAAATTTGCCTCAACTCTTTCTTCATCATAGTAAAACAATGAAGTAATAAAAAATTTGTTGTAAATCTTGTTGTAGTAGGATGACACAAATTCCTACCATTGGTGAAATTCTTTCTCATTAAATTTAAGACCCATGCACGATTGTAAATGAACTTGGTCACCTTTTTTTCTTTCTGTACAGTCTCGTCAATAAAAGGAAAATAACTAGCATCCCCTATATTTTCTAACATCATGTCAACGCAATGTACAACATAAGGAGTCCAATAAAAATAATTATACTTACTTTGCAATCTTCTTCCAACACCTTTATAAGTAAAATCATTATCAATAATAAACTGGACAATATTTTCTAGCCCTACTTCGTTTACAATTTCATCAAATATTTTAAATAGAGTATCAACATTCCTAACAAGGCCAGATGTATCAATAGACTTTAAAAACATTATTCCCTTTGAACATGATTGAACACCCAAAAGTAGCTGAAGTCATTCTTCTTTTATCCAAATAACTTTTAATTTCATAAACAAAGGTACTTAAAAGTTTACATTTATAGTCATCAATCGAAGGAGCTTTGTAAGGCAATAGCATCTACCATAGGTTGATAATAATAAGTCTAGGAAGCATGACATATTATACCTTAATCATACCACCTTCTTGCCATTATCATATCCACATTATGAGCTACTTCTCTTGATTATAAGGCACTACAAATTGAAGGTTGAGCTTCAAGGGTTGCTCACGGTGAAAACAAATTAAACACGTCTTCTTTTTTTCTTAACATTAGGTGTAACGTTAACTTCTTATTAGGTAGGAACACTACCACCTTCAAATTCACACTATCTTCCTGAACACCGATAAACAAACTTTCACTACCAATTTCGTAATTCAATCTTTGCCTTCTATCTTTCTAATGTTGATACTCTTTAAACAATGTCTTCATTTACAATTTCACATCATGGCTCACCTTTTACAAGGCTCCATATTATCTTTGACCTCAAATAAATGCTTCTTTAATTTAGTGAATCCTTTACCTTTCAAATGCTTATTACAAAACAAACAAATGGTATTACTCTTCATTATAGGAACCAATCCAACATGAGTCCAAGTTATATCATTGTATCTTTCTGAAGTAGTTGAATTATCATTAGTATTTGAGCTTCCTTCCATTTATTTATAAAATAATTGAAGACATATATCAAAATTAACTTAATAACTTTAAATCAAAATAAAGAACACATAATTTCAGTATCAGCTATTATCACAAAATATGTATTGTTAAACTCAAAAGTCCAAATTAATACAAAAGCACAAAGATCTCATATATAATACACATATACATCTTATATAATATAACTCATTTTGTATGATTACATCATATAAATTCAGTTTCATCCAACATAATTCACCAATAAGTCAAAAACCAACAATTCAAGTATTTAACATACACAATTACACACATATACATCTTATATAATATAATTCATTTTATATGATTACATCATGCAAATTTTAGTTTTATCCATCACAATTCACTGATAAGTCAAAAACCAATAATTCAAATATTCAACATACACAATTACATAATACACATATACATCTTATATAATATAATTCAATTTGTATGATTACATCATATATAAATTCAATTGCATCCAACAAAATTCAACCATAAGTCAAAAACTAACAATTCAAGTCTTTAACATACACAATTACATAATACACATATACATCGTATATAATATAACTCATTTTATATGACTACATAATACACAATTCAATTTCATCTAACACAATCCTTCAATAAATCAAAAACCAAATTTGTAAGTATTCAACATACACAATTACACAACACGCATATACATCTTATATAATATAACTTATTTTGTATGATTACATCATTTAAGGATAAACTAAAGATATACACTCACAACTATAACATATTCAACTTCAACCATAACTCAACTATAAGTTTACAGCTTACTTTATGTAATCTCATAATTCAACTATAAACTGATATATTTTGTTTACTTATACAATTCAATTTGTAATGCTTATAATCATTTTATTTTTTAAAACTAATTTTAATTAACAATTTTACTAAAATCCTAATTGCCAACTTTAATTTAACAATCTTTCATTCATTAATTTGAATCAACATTCTTAGTTTCTTACTCAAGTCAACTCCACAATGAAGAGTTAACATACTTGACACAATTCAATTTCATCCAACATAATTCACCAATAAATCAAAAACCAACAATTCAAGTATTCAACATACACAATTACACAAAACACATATACATCTCATATAATACAACTTATTTTATACTATTACATCATTCAACCATAAACTAAAGACATACGCTTATAACTATAACCTATTCAATTTTAATCATAACTCACAACTAGAACTTTACAACCTATTATATGTAATCGCATAATTCATCTATAAATTAATCTATTTTGTTTGCTTATACAATTTAATTTGTAATACTTATCAATGTTTTGTTTTCTTAATTATTTTTAATCAACATTGTTACTGAAATGCTAATTCTTAACTTTAATTTAACAATCTTTCATTTTTCAATTTAATCTATGTTTTTAGTTTTTACTAAAATTAACTCCACACTCAATATACACAATTTAGTTTAATCCAACACAATTCACCAAGAACCAACAATTCAGCATACAAAATTACTTCATAACATAAAGTCACAAATAGACAATTCAATATTCAAATTGGCAATAAATTGATCGAGTGATTAATGCAATTCCACAATTTCAAAATTCCAAAATTTCATAATCAATTTCTATAATTCCATAATTCACAACTTCACAATTTCATAAAAATTATTGTAATTTTTTGTAACCTTAATTGAGTTAAATCCCCATATTGGTGTTGGTCGAGGAGTCACTAGAGTATGTGCCTCTGTGAAGTTGTGGAGTTACATGTCAGTAGGTGAGTGGGTCAGTTTGGTTTGGTTTAGGTCTAGTCTAGTCAGGTTTGACTATGGATCTCTAAAATTTAAAATCCTGCTCTGATTTGCCCAGAAAGTAACTAGACTAGAGAAGACAAGTTGTAGCAACCAAAGGACCAATGGGCCAGTGGCAATGGTGGTTACAGAGAACGGCTGGCAATCCGAGGTGGACGTTTGTGTAGCTGTGATAGATGCATATTTGAATATATTTATGCAACCATATTTGATGTATTTTGCTTGATATTTTGTAATTTTAATATATATTTGTACTTAATTTGCTCTAAGTGCATTTATAGTTCATAATTGCCTTCATGGACCAAACGTGGCATAAAACAAAGATTTGAAGCAATTAAGAGATACACGAATGTGTCTAAGCTTACGTACATCTCACCGCTCATGCAGAATCATGAATCTGGATATTTTGGAACGTACATGATCTAGTACATGCTAGTGTATCATACCATGTATCTCCTAGAGCCCTAAATTTTACTATAAAAAGATGCGAGTGGAGGTCAATTAAGGGGAGTAGACTTTCAGAACTGACTCTAAATGTGAAGAATGTTCAAAAGAGGTGATATTGATCTAGAAATATGGAGAACATGAAGAAATCATCAAAAGATCCAATAAATTACATAATCAAATCTCAAACATTCAATAGGAAAGAAAGGATGATTTAGAATTATGAACTCTTTGTTTTATTCATTCTTTGACAGCGCATCATAACACTAGTCAAAATAAACTAAACTACTACTATGACAATGATAAGTTTAGGTCGATCCACAGAGAATGTGTGTAAAGTTGTTGAAATAAAATTAAACAGTGTTTAGGTTTAAAGGGATTTTGGTTTTAAAAATAAGAAAATAAAATAAAGCTAAAATAACTAACAAAAGCAATGTAAAGAAAACATGTAAAAAAATGACAAAAGTGGGGAATTTGGTAAGGATCTAGTTCTTTGATTTAATCTCAGCCTACGTCCTAATTAAACATATTTTACTGATTTATTGTTCTCAAACCTCTCCTAGCAACTATTAATCGTGGGTTAATAATTAACCCAAGTTTTCCCTTAAGGTAGTGTTTAATCAATATACGATCATTAATTAAACCTAATCTTTAGATTCAATTGGGTGGTAGCATTACGAATTAGGAAAATTGATTAATCAAGGCGATAACCACATACGATGCATCATTTAATCTAGGTTATGTTATCCTTAATGATTAAGAATCATTATTCGTTACATATGAACTTCAATATAACAATTACAAATTATATCTAAATTCTAGCAATGAGTTTGTACATAATTGATTCAATGAACGCATTGAAGTCATCTTTTCACAATATCCAATAGGTTCATCCACAAATATTCGAACAATAATGAGAATACGATTATCCATACACAAAACCCAAATCAATTAACATAGGATAACACAATCAATTTCTAATGAGAGAAATAAACAACAAAAATTATGAAATACGCTTAACCCAAGTAGTCAGTGTCGAAGTCAACTCTGAACCGGCGTCAGGATGTGTAGCCCTTTATGGGTCTCTCCTAAAAAAAGGCTTCAACCCCTATTGACTAACCCAGCTGGAACCCTTCTTTCTATCTTATTTTTTGTCTTTCTCTCGCTACCGCTACTCTCCCTTTTTCGTATTTAATTTTTGTCCACTCTACTATTAACCCCTCACGCTACCGCTACTGTCCATACTGTTATTAGCTAAACGTCTGCGTTTCATACATAACATTTGCATTGCATGAAACGTAAACGTTGTCTCTATTTACTCCTACTGTGCTTGCATTTTGCTCCTCCAGCCCCACGTTGTCATTTCCTTAAATGCTTCCAGCATACGTTGTGTTTTCTTTTGACGTGAGATGTTTGCTACATCATTTTTGTTCAACATGTGTATGCATAAAACACACAAGTTGCTTACATGTTGGCCCAACTTTGTTTTCTTCTTCTGCTAGTTTTTTTTCATTGTACTTTTGTTTTATTGCTCCATTAAATTGACGCTTTTGTGTGGAAAAAATATGCACGTGCTACATGCTTTCTATTATTCTTTTTCTTTTT
>JANQBM010000220.1:15475216-15490174 GCA_025594535.1 Erythroxylum domingense | reverse complement strand
TTGCTCCATTAAATTGACGCTTTTGTGTGGAAAAAATATGCACGTGCTACATGCTTTCTATTATTCTTTTTCTTTTTGTTCCATTTTTCTTGTCTTCCTCTTGTCTTTTAATTTTCTTCTTCTTGCTCTATGAAGATAAGTGAATATTAATCTTCTAAAAATGGCCCAAATATTGTGCTTTCGATTCACTTTAACTTCTTTGCTTCTGAATTTTGCCTAAAATCACATACGAGTCAAAGTGAGTATCTTAAGCAATTTCATGTCCTTAATCGCTAAGTGCTATGAAATAATTAAACAATGAATTAAGCATATATCATTCTTCTTCCAGTTTATTTTTTATTTTGTTTTCTATTATGTATAACTGAATGCTTTTTAATGTCTAAGAGTGATGAAACCTAGTTTGTGCTCTAATATGTTTTGATTCCTTTATTTAATGCAATTATTTTCATTAATCTATTGTGAATCAATTATATGTTTTATATATATTCTAATAGATCTGGAATATTTGTACATATTCTAATTTCATAATATAGAGATTGAGAAAATCTATGTATGAATAGATTTACCATAATGAAAGGAGTTGATTGCAATCCTAAAGATAGGTCGACATAAATCTTCTGATTAGGGTCAAACCTAATAGTGGAATTCACAAATCAATAAAGCAATCCTAGAAACTTTAACCCTAGAAACTTTAACCTGAATAATTTCTTTTATTCAAAATATGGTTTAGTTGTTAGTAGTCTCCAGAGAGTGATAAGCATATTATAGGAATTTCTACAATCCAATAGCCACTAAAACAATTGCATGATAAAGGTTTCATTATCTAATAGTTTTAGGCGGATTTATTACCTAGACATTAATTCTTGATATTGATTATTTTTTAAGTAACTTCTTATGTTTTTGTGATCATTATTGTTTCCTAATATTTTAATTGTTTAAATATTATTTTTAATTAAAAATCAAAATATGATATATAGGCTAGATAATAAAATAAAGGTAACTACTAGTAATCATTGTATTTATGGGATCAACTCATACTTGTCTGTGTTAGCTACAGCTACATCGTGCACTTACGGTTAATTCAAATATTGGCCTTTAGTTTATATCAATAAGATGGGCAATGAGTAGATAATAACACACTACATGAGGAAAAGACGACCACAGAGCAATATTAATTGACGATAGCATACTGCGTGAGTGAGAGACGATGCTAGCTAGAGTTAGGCTCAGAGTAGGATTATAAGTGTAGCGCCCCACTCTTATAGGGCATATTCTTGAACGTATCGACTGTATTTGAGAACAAAATCTATAAGAGTGGCACATTAACACAGTCATTCAAACTCACTGCAAATTTTTCATACATCACACACATTTTCAGAAAGCCAATAATTATTCTTAGCCCACTTTATTCATAAACATCACCAGTCACAATTGTTATTATATTTATTGATCCATTTTATTTACAAACATATCCAATCAGAAAGTCATTAAATTATAGAATTCATATATATATACACAATAGTTGCAGAATACAAATCGAAATACAAAAAAGACTGAAGACATATGTAGGTGCAAATGATCCTAACACCTAGCTTATGTCTGATTTCAGTGACTATACTCCAATTTGTATAACTAGATATCCCCTGATCCTGAAAGACAATGTTACAATTTTGGTGAGTTTTGCAAACTCAGTGAGTGAACCATCCTCGATAGGCTCACTCATATAAAACACAATGGCAGTTCACATATTCAGATTCACAAACAATTCACATATTTATATTTTGCACATCATTTCACATTTTAGTTTCAGAATAGTACATATAACTCATTTCAATCTTTCATTTAATACACATCAATTTGTATACATACAATGCATATGTGTCTCACTTTCAGTTGTTACCTTGTTGTGACTGAGTGCCTTTTAACTGTCCCGTATCAATTATGGATACCGGGCTCATTGATAGTTGTCCCGTATCTGTTTAGGATACTGAGCTCATTAGACATGGTGAGTTTGTGGCTCTTTACACATTCTCAGCTTTAAGCTCTTTTTCGGTGGCTACTCTGGTCATAACTGCCTTTATCTAATCATACATATCATGTAATGAAATGCATCAATTCTCATATATTCAATCAGTCACATTTGTTCAGTTACACACTTTCAAATTTCCATCAGACCTAAGTCTGGTATTCAACAATTATGTTGAGTACACTTATTTCTTTCTCATTCACATTCAATGAAACACTTCCAATACATTCATATTATCAAACTCCTTGGACTATTTATGCCCGAATTTGTCTCAATCTCTTTATTAACAGTTCAATACAAAAATTTTAACAAAAATAATAGATCAATGTGAGACCATCTAGGTTAACTCATAGAATCCAATCAAAAATGTCTGGACGGTGATATTCAATCGTGTGTATTTATCTTCAAACAATACATACATTGTACATGCATTCCTAATTTAATCGATCACATAAGTATCAATCATACACATATGTATATGTGTTATGTACAATGCATGCTCAAATAACTATATTCCGAGTGTGTATCATTAAATCATAAGTTTTGATCATTCTATCATTTTCACTTGGATATAACTATTTTAAACATAAGTTAATACCTCAAGTATACTTGATTACTCTCATTCCATATTTCATATGTTCATCAATCACATAGTCTTCAATCTCTTTTATAGTATTTATGATCATATAATACCCAATTTCTCAATCATTCTTAGTTAATTCACATTATCCATCTTCTTTGAATCATATAATTCAATATAACTTAACACAACTTAATCTCTTTCCCTAAATCTCATTACTTTCATAAGAACACTCTCATTCATATAATACTTAGATTTGGGTACTTGATATCATCAATTCATTCTCATGTTATTACATTAATTTTCAACTTATATATCAAGCTCTTTATCAACAAATCAAGCATCTAACTAGTTCATTTTGATCCTCATTCGAATCTAATTGTATGATGTCTTCCCACGATTGTGACAGAATCTAATGCTTCTGACCACGATCGTGGGATGAGTGCCACGATCGTCATCTACCCTGTTTCTTGCACTTTTTCCAGATTTAAACTCTTTCATACTATGTTCAAGACATCATACATATATTCTATCTTTTCTACTTCATTTCCTCATCAAAATCACTTCAATTTCACCTCAAAAAATTCTATAAAAAACCATACATTATTGTTCATCAATCATACAAAAACAAGACATAAACACATTCATTTCGTCATGATCATTTTATCACCAAACTATCATCATATATGTTTCTATTTAGATAACCCATGGAGATTAATATATCACTTACTTGTTTATCTCTAATCTTCTTTAAATCACCATGAAACCCTAACTTCCAAGCTTTTCACGATCATCATATATATGCAAGAATAAGATGGAATAGAAGTAGGTTTCATTAACCTGAAGAAGTTAACAAAATCTTGAAGTAGTAAGGTGAAGGATGATAGCACAAGCTCAATGTAAGGAGAGTGAGAGTGTTGTAGCTTGAGAGAAGAAGAGATTAGGAAGATGAGAGTGTTTCATGAGAGTGAAAGATGGTAAAGTTAATCTTTCAAAAGGTTATCACCGTGGGTTAACAATATGGAGGTTAAGATACTTGGTGAGTGTCATGACCTGTGTCATGACACTCACATCTTATTATCCAAATTACTGTCTTATTATAGTGGTACCCTAAATCATTTAATAAGAATTCCATTTGATTATAAATTTCTAAATCGATTGTCCCTCAATTTTCTATGCTACTTGATAATATATCCTAATGCCACTTATCAATAATTTCTATTAACATGTGTCAATTATTTCTACTGCCATTTATCAATCTTCTTTCCACTTGGAATTTTTCCTAATCAAAAAATGTACATTAGTTTATAAATCTCTCAATTGTACCAATAATTCCAAAATTTCTAATTATGGTTCATCAATTCTTGTCATTGGTAAACCAATGTACAAGACATTGGAAATACTCATTCATATCACATTTCTTAAGCTAAGTCATTTGTCACATTAATCTTAATTTCATAGCCCGGAATATGCCAATTAAGTGCAATTTGTCTATTTCACAATTTATATATGTATGCTAATATGATGCATTTGAACATATTTATGAAAATCAAGTAATAGTTGCACCAATTTCGTCCTATATGGTACCGCTCATATAGCTTATTAGTCTAACTCTTTAAATCTCTCAATAATTTGAGAGATAGGATGCTACAGTTCTCCCCCTCTTTAAGACATTTCGTCCTTGAAATTCTTAACTAATTGATTCCATAGACAGGGTTAATATTGTTTCATGTTTTTCTTAATCTCCAATTAACTTCTTTTCTCAATGATTTTCTCTATTCATTCGATTTCTTCAGATTTCTTAACGATTTATCCTAATGTCTGTCTATTTTTACTAATTTTTTGCTCATAATTCACTTTATTTGAAATCTTAATTTTCTGAATTGATAACACATACATCAAATCTAACTTATACCTTCTGAACATAATAGTAGAGAATATAGTGTGGACCTAAGTTCTTCTCGTCATAGCAATAGTATTAACTCAAATTCAAGAATCCAATCACTTAGTTGGATACTTTACAACAGATATGACACATGCACTCTCTATAATATATTAATTTTTTATCATATCTGAGTATCATATCTATCCGACTCCAATATTAACTTCTAATTCATACCATATTCATTAATTCCTAGCAGTGAACTTTTGGTCTACTTGATACAATTCCGTTAAATTCTTCATTAAAAGAAGATTTCTCTCTGATTATCAGTCAACTATGTTCCTCATTATTTTTCAGCCATATTACCTCAATAAGATCAATTTCTATCATATCGTACAAGATCATAATGTCCTATATACTAAAACTCGATGAAGTAGTAGATATGTTCATTGTCTCATATGCTTAGGTATGTATCATCAAGGTCATCCGATCTTACCCAGAGATTTATTTTTGAAATAATTTGATCTCAATTAATTCCAAAAGACGTTAGAATATACAAAAGTTATTTCTTTGTAGTAGTTACCATTTTGATATAACCACCTAATTCAATGCTTCCGCTATGCTACTGAGATTCTTCTCATAGATTTAACTATAGGGACTAAGACTTGTAAGCATTTAATAGGTCATAGATCATTTCATGTACTATCTCCAAACATATCATACATAGATGCTTAATAACATCATTCATAATAATCGATCAACTTAACCTTGAGGACTTCTATATATCTCGTTATGATTTATTTCATCTCCCAATTTTTAATTTATTTCATTTTACATACGTATGTTCTCAATCAGCATCTCATTTTACATACGTATGTTCTCAATCAACATCTCAATTTCATTGATATAACCTGATATTTAATTATAAACTCTTAACACAATAATTATACAATCATTTTAAGTTTAAGTTCAACCTCTCAAGGTCATAGAAATTTTGTTTTCTATAAACTTTACTCGTACACTTTAAATCTTGTCATTTCTATCTATGTCTCTATTTCCCTCAGTCATTCCTTGAAAATGTTTTCACATCCATATCACATTCAAGGATATATAACTATAGTACAATATTGATATCATATACATTGATACATCCACAAATACAAATGTATTGAATATATGTCCAACATATTGAATCAATAGCATCTCTTATTTCTAAATATCCACAACTTTCATTTTCTTACACTCTGGCAGATCATCACTCTTCTCGTTCTTTCTAACGGTTTAGACTCTTAATGAGTGTTCATGTGTGTAACTTATATAAATGTTATTTAGACTGGGGATCAATTGCCACTACATGCTATGACATGTTATGATGCATGTACCTCGACATACTTTGAAAAATGCCTATGTAAGATACTAAGTCTGGGCTTCGATAACAACTTTGTAGCGCCCCACTCTCATAAGGCATATTCCTGAACGTATCGACGATATTCTTGAACAGACTCTAAGAGAGTGACAAGAGAGTGACACGTTAAGATAATCAATCAAACTCATTGCAAATTTTTCACGCATCACACGTATTTTCAAAAAGTCAATAATTATTCTCGACCGACTTTATTCATAAACATCACCAGTCATAATTGTTATTAAAATTATTGATCCATTTTATTTACAAACATATCCAGTCAGAAAGTTATTACATTACATAATTCATATATACATATACAACAGTTGTAGAATACAAATTGAAATACAAAAATGAATTAAGACATATGAAGGTGCAAATTTATTCTGACCCTTAGTTCATGTCTGATTTCATTGA
Source organism: Erythroxylum domingense (assembly GCA_025594535.1). Classification (NCBI taxonomy): domain Eukaryota; kingdom Viridiplantae; phylum Streptophyta; class Magnoliopsida; order Malpighiales; family Erythroxylaceae; genus Erythroxylum; species Erythroxylum domingense. Next base: position 15,483,864 of record JANQBM010000220.1, on the reverse strand, counting down.
CTATACTCTAATTTGTCTAACTGGATATCCCCTAGACCTAAAAGAGAACATTGTAATTTTGGTTAGTTTTCATAAGTGTAAATTACATCATGTTTTAGGGCATAGTTTGATATGTATTTAGTTATTAATTCATTCATTTAGTATATGTTTAGGTTATAATTATGTTAATTTATATGTTTAAGTATTTTTATGGGTTAGTATAAATCTTTGAGCTTAAATGTAATGTTTTTTAGGTACCTTGATGTGTTTGTTAGTATTTTAGGTTAACGGTGAAGAACGGAGAAGTTTTGGAGAGTTTTGAGCTAAAACCATGACCCAGGCCACGATCGTGACAGAAAGATGTGAGCCACCAGGATCCAGGTCACAATCATGACACTTTGGTCACGATCGTGACAGAGAGGTCTGAACTAGGCCACGATCGTGGCACTTGGGTCATGATCGTGGAACTTAGGTCACGATTATGATAGAGAACGTTAGACACTGGCCACGATCATGGCAGGCAGGGCCATGATCTTGGCCTGTGTCGGGTAAATACAAAAATAGGTGAAAACATCAAGTTTCGAGGAACGTTTTGGACCGTTTCAACCCTGATTCAACCCTAGGGTTTCCAAGGTATTTAAGGAACATAAAGAATAGAGAAAGAGCTTTTTACATCAACCAAATTTCGAAACCCTAGAGAGCTTATCTAGAGATTAGAGGAAGGAGACGAAGGAAGAGAGACACAGAGAAGAAGCTTGCATGAAGTACTTCCCAAAATAGGTGGTTTCCCGTTGTCATTGCCTTCATCATCATCCATTTCAAACTATTTCTATTTTATTGCGTTCTTACAATTGTATAGAATTTGAGATAGCCATAGATGATAGATTGTTGAATGTTGAGGATATTATCTAAACTTACCTTCGAGATTTGTATTTGATATTAATGAAATTTGATTTATTGCGATTTTGTTAAGTTACTCGTGATTCAATTTCTGTTCTTAATAATTCGGTAACAAATTGAGAGGGAGAACTGAGTCAATATCATCAAATTGGGCTAATAAGAGTTAGGTAGTTTGATAGATAAAGAATTGAATTAAACCGTTAAATTTATGTAGCGAGAGATCGTGCATAGGTTTTGATAGGTTATTAGACAATTTCATAACTAAGTTAGGTTTTACGTAAATTATAAATTGAGATACTGCAATTCCATAATCTAATTAGGGATTATTAATAAGGGTCAAAGATTATAACTCGAGAGAGAGTAATTCACCCTAGGATCGTCTAGACTCGGTAATTTGATAATTTCATAATCAATTAGATTTCATTAAAGTCAAATTAAAACCCCCTTTCTCTCAATTAGTAGTTCCTAGGTTGATTCTTAATTGGGTTATGCAATTTGCTATCTTGTTTATAATTTCTAAATTTCATTCTTGAGATTGATTATTGATTGATTAATTTTTTGCCTAGTTGTTTATTTCAGTTATTTGTGAATTTGAGTTAACCCTTAGATTTTATGATTAAATTACTCCTCTTCATAGGATCGATACCTTAGGTACTACATGAAAGACCCGTGTGTTTGTGGTATTATCGAGGTTATAAATATTAAAACTTAGCATATGTAAACCATCAATCAAGTTTTTGGTGCCATTACCAAGGAGGCGATTAGTTTAGTTCTTTAGTCTAAGGTCTTTTGTTTTTAAATTAAAAAAAAGGTTTGGGCGTAGAGTAGAGACACATCAAGACTTCTTAGAATGAGAATGATACATTTAAAGAGTTGAATTCTAAGAAAAGATAAGAACGATCATGGAGGATGTATATTATAGGGAGCGAAGGACTCCTACAGATTTCAATAAGCCCCAATTTAGTCAGGGAAATCATCATCCTTATATGAACCCATACACTCTAGGGTGTCAAAACTGTAAATTTCTATTAGTCCAACAATGTAAGAATTCACTTAGTACATCAAAACCTATCAAGATTTTAGCAAGATGAGTCAAGTTCATATGATTCTAAATTGGACAAGATCCTAGATAAGTTCACGGATATGGAAGAGGGATAAAAGAGAATAAAAGAGAAAATTGATCGAGTAACAGAAAATCATGCCGCTTTTATTCACAATCTGGAAATTCAAGTAAGACAACTTTCCCATGAATTTTGTAAGAGAAGTGTGGAAGACTCTCTGAGAAATATGGAATTACATGAACGAGAGCAATATGACGCTATCACACTTAAAAATGGGGAAGAGCTAAAATAACCAGTGGAACACTAAAGTGAACCCCACCTTATTGAAAATCAAGAGACGAAGAAAGAGGATGAAGAAAAGAATGCCAACCCTCCCTTTTAATAACCAGTTCTTAATATACCATATGTGAACATCAAAAAATATTAGGTAGATGTTCATGAAAAGAACCTTATCCTTCTGATTAATGATGACCAAATGACATTCAACGTTAATGATGCATAAAAGAATCTGAAGTAAGTAGCTCATTTAGGATAATCGATGTGTTCGAATCTTCTAAAGAATAAGAGGACGAAGAATAGAAGACAACAGACATAGAGTTTTCAAAAGCTATAAAAGTCTCTATTCATGAAGTGGAAGAAGCAGAGGAGACGAAGGTGATTACCGAAGAAAGAGAGAAACTCACCTTCTTATAAGACAAACGGTTATATTCGATAGAAGATTCAGGGAGTTTTGTTATTCCTTATTTTATTGACAATTTATTAGAAAAAAAGACATTACTGAGCTTAATTGGTTTTCTTAACTTTATTAATATTGTCCTTCTAATCATTTTGCAATTTGCATCTTACTCACAAGTTCCAAAACTGATGTTGAACGAGAATGGTGGAAGCAAGCCACTCATAATTGATCCTGGCTGAGTTTTAAAGGAATAAGGTCAAGCTAATGACCATAAATTAGCACGTTTAGTAGTTAAGTTTAAATTATTATGTAGTTAGATTTGTTTTAAATTTTAAAATAAGTTCTTAATAATTTGGAATGTTTTACAGTGCTAACTCTCTTACTCGTTTTTTTAAAAAAGTATAAGATAGGGTAGTAATCATGGGCATCAAGCACAAGTGATCTTTGCCTCAATCACCATCAGCACCTTAATCAACATGATGGTTTCATGTTCTAACCCTTTTCTTTTCATTTTTGTTAGTATTTTCTTCTTATTTTTTTATATTGTGTTTATTTCCCCCAAGTATTTTTTTGTACCCTTCTCACATTGAGGACAATGTGTTGTTTAAGTGTGGGGAGGGTTGTGTGCTTTTACCTTGAGTGTGAATTTTTCATTTTGTATGATAGTTTATTTAGGTTGCATGATGTGAATTATGTGAATGCGTCAATGGCTAGAGCTTAACGGGATAGATTTAGCCTTAAACATAGCCTTTTAAATTGTGAAGATTTATTAGCTTGTGGAATTAGTGACCTAAGTTACTGAGGGCTAAATATGCTGGTTAATTAGGATATGATGTTAGTCCATTCACTCTAAGAATTTTCCATACTTATTTATAATTTTAGGCCAATCAAATAAGTGTCATTATTAGTAAATTTTCATGAGAATGATTGGCTAAAGCAATAAGGTAGGCAAAAAAATTTTAACAAAAAAAAGAGTTATATAAATTTTAACTAAAATAACTATTCCGCTGGCCTTTGGGTTATGAATAGACCTAGTAGCTAGTTGAGAACGTGATATAGCTAAGTAATCGGATCGACACGAATCACAAATGTGTGCCTTCATGTAAAAAGGCTATAATGACATTCCAACTAAGGAGTTTAATAACAACATGACTTAGTTAAGTAACCAAATCGACTTTCATCACAAATGTTTGCCTCCGCATAAAAGAAAAATCAACAAAAAGAATGTTTTCGAATTGAAACCTACCAAACTTGTTAGTAGCTTTATTTTTCATGAAAACCTACTGAGGAATAGCTACACTTTTATTTTGACTAAATCATTATCAATATGTGTGTGAAAATGTTAGGGGTGTATAGACTCAACATTAAAATTTTGATTAGTTTGTATATTGAGTCCAAGGTGCTTAAACGTAGATTCGCATGTTAATAATTTAGAATAACTTGAATGATTATGTTTAGAGTTAAATTATTTCGTGAAGTTTAAGCCATTTCCTTATTTGTTACATTGTGTGTTTTGTGCTTTGTGTTGTTTGTTGTTTTGTTTGCTTAAGAACAAGCAAACATTCAAATGTGGGGATGATGATAAGTGTAAATTACATCATGTTTTAGGGCAAAGTTTGATATGTATTTAGTTATTAATTCAATCATTTAGTATGTGTTTAGGTTAGAATTGTGTTAGTTTATGTGCTAAAGTGTTTTTATGGATTAGTATAAATCTTTGAGCATAAATGTTATATTTTTTAGGTACCTTGATGTGTTTGTTAGTGTTTTAGGTTCAATGGTGAAGAACGGAGAAGTTTCGAAGAGTTTCGGGCCAAAATCACGGCCTACGATGTCGTGGCACAATAGGCCACAATCATGACAGATAGATGTGAGCCACCAAGATCCAGGCCACAATCATGACACTTTGTTCACGATCGTGACAGAGAGATCTGAACCAAGCCACGATCTTGTCATTTGAGTCACGATCATGACAGAGAGGGTCAGATGTTGGCCACGATCATGGCTTGTGTCAGGCAGACACGAAAATAGTTAAAAACGTCAAGTTTTAAGGAACTTTTTAGACTGTTTCGACCCTGAATCAACCCTAGTGCTTCCAAGGTGTTTAAAGAACATAAAATACAAAGAAAGGAGATTTTTACATTAGCCAAATTTCAAAACCCTAGAGTGCTTATCGAGAGATTTGAGGAAGGAAACGAAGGAAGAGAGACACGGAGAAGAAGCTTAATGCGAACTACTTCCCAGAATAGGTGCTTTCCCATCATCGCTGCCTCCATCATCATCCATTTCGAACTATTTCTAGTTTATTTCGTTCTTACAATTGTATAGAATTTGAGATAGCCATAGATGATAGATTGTTAAATGTTAAGGATATTGTCTAAACTCACCTTCAGGATTTGTCTTTGATATTAATGAAATTTGATTTATTGAGATTTTATTAAGTTATTCGTGATTCAATTTCGGTTCTTAATAATCTGGTAACAAACTAAGAGAGTGAACTGAGTCAATATCATCAAATTGGGCTAACAAGAGTTAGGTAGTTTGATAGATAAAGAATTGAATCAAATTGTTAAATTTATGTAGCGAGAGATTATGCATAGGATTCGGTAAGTTATAAGAAAATTTCATAATGAAATTAGGTTTTAGGTAAATCGTGAATTGAGAGATTGCAATTCCATATTCTAATTAGGGATTATGAATTAGGGTTAAAGATTATAACTCTAGAAAGAGTAATCCACCCTAGGATCGTCTAGACTCGGTAATTCAATAATTTCATAATCAATTAAATTTTCATTAAAGTCGGATTAAAACCCCCTTTCTCTCAAATGGTAGTTCCTAGGTTGATTCTTAATTAGTTTATGCAATTTGCTATTTTGTTTATAATTTCTAAATTTCATTCTTAAGATTGATTATTGATTGATTAATTTTCTGCCTAGTTGTTTATTTCAGTTATTTGTGATTTTGAGTTAAGCCTTAAATTATAGGATTAAATTACTCCTCGTGGGATTGATACCTTAGGTACTACGTGAACAACCCGTGCACTTGTGACATTATCGAGGTTATAAATATTAAAACTTAGCATACGTAAACCATCAATCAAGTTTTACGAACTCAGTGAGGGAACCATCCTCGATGGGCTCACTCATATCAAACACAATGGCAGTTCACATATTCAAATTGACAAACAATTCACATATTCAGATTTTACACATCATTTCACATTTTAGTTTCGAAACAGTAAATATAACTCGTTTCAATCATTCATATAATAAACATCAATTTATATAAATACAATGCACATGTGACTTGCTTTCAGTTGTCACTTTATTGTGACCAAGTGCCTTTTAACTGTCCCATATCCATTGTGGATACTGGACTCATTGATAGTTGTCCTGTATCCGTTGGAGATAGGGCTCATTATACATAGTGAGCTTGTGGCTCTTTACACACTTTGAGCTTTAAGCTCTTTTTTGATAGCTACTCTGATTACAACTGCCTTTATCTGATCATACATATCATGTAATGAAATGCATCAATTCTCATATATTCAATCAGTCACATTTGTTCATTTACACATTCACTTTCACATTTCCATCAAACCTAAGTCCGGTATTCAACAATTATGTTAAGTACACTTATTTTTTCTCATTCACATTCAATGAAATACTTCCAATACATTCACATTTATCAAATTCCTAGGACTATTTATGTTCTACATTGTCTCAATCACTCTATTAACAGTTTAATACAATAATTTAAACAAAAAGAATCGATCAATGTGAGATCATCTAGGTTAACTCATAGTACGCTCTCGATTAGCATTTGCCTTCATGATCCAAAAACGTCTGGAAGGTGATGTTCAGTCGTGTATATTTATCTTCAAACAATACATACATTGTACATGCATTCCTAATTTAATCAATCACATAAGTATCAATCATACACATATGTATATGTGTTATGTACAATGCATGGTCAAATGACTATATTCTGAGTGTTTTGATCATTCTATCATTGTCACTTAGATATAACTAGTTTAAACTTAAGTTAATACCTCAAGAATACTTGATTACTCTCATTCCATATTTCATATGTTCATCAATCACATAGTCTTCAATCTCTTTTCTAGCATTTTATGATCAAATAATATCCAATTTCTCAATCATTCTTACTTAATTCACATTAACCATCTTCTTTGAATGACATAATTCAATATCACTTAATACAACTTACTCTCTTTCCTTAGATCTCATTTACTTTCCTAAGAACATTTTCATTCATATAATTCTTAGATTTGGGACTTGATATCATCAATTCATTCTCATGTCATTACATCAATTTTCAACTTATATAACAAAATCTTTATCAATAAATCAAGCATCTAACTAGTTCATTTCGATCCTTATTCGAATCCAATTGCATCATAGGAAAGTACCCTATCATTTGTTGGTTCAAAAATTGCATAAAACTAAAGTCACCATTCCCAGACCTTGCCCACGATCGTAGGGTGTCACAAAAGCTAATGCTTTTACCCACGACCGTGGGATGAGTGCCACGATGATGGCCTACCATGTTTCCTACACTTTTTTCCATATTTAAACTCTTTCATACTATGTTCAAGACATCATACATATGGTCTATCGTTTCTACTTCATTTCCTCATCAAAATCACTTCAATTTCATCTCAAAAACTTCCATCAAACAAACCATACATTATTGTTCATTAATCATACAAAAACAAGACATAAACACATTCATTTCTTCATGATCATTTTATCACCAAACTATCATCATATATGCTTCTATTTAGACAACCCATGGAGATTAATATATTACTTACTTTTTATCTCTAATCTTCTTCAAATCACCACAAAACCCTAGCCTCAAAGCTTTTCACGATCATCAATATGAAGAAGATAACAAAGTGTTGAAGCGGTAAGGTGAAGGATGATATTATAAGCTCAACGTAAAGAGAGTGAGAGTGAGAGTGAGAGTGAGAGTGGGAGTGGGAGTGAGAGTGAGAGTGTTATAGCTTAAGAGAAGAAGAGATGAAGAAGATGAGAGTGGTTTGTGAGAGTGAAAGACAATAAAGTTAATCTTTCAAGAGGTTATCATCGTGGGTTAACAACATGGAGGTTAAGATACTTGGTGAGTTTCATGACATGTGTCATGAAACTCACCTCTTATTATCCAAATTAGTTTCTTATTATAGTAGTACCCCAAATCATTTAATAAGCAGTCCATTTGACTTTAAATTTCTTAGCCGATTGTCCCTCAATTTTCTATGCTACTTGACAATATATCCTAATGCCACTTGTCAATAATTTCTATTACCATGTATCAATTATTTCAACTACCATTTATCAATCATCTTGCTACTTGGCATTTTTCCTAATCCAAAAATGTACATTAATTTATAAATATCTCAATTGTACCAATAATTCCAAAATTACTAATTATGGTTTATCAATTCTTGTCATTGGCAAACCAACGTACAAGACATTGAAAATACTCATTCATATCACATTTCTTAGGCTCAATCATTTGTCACATTCATCTTAATTTCATACTTTAGAATATGCCAATTGAGTGCAATTTATCTAATTCACAATTTATGCATATATGTTAATATGAAACATTTGAACATATTTATGAAAATCAAGTAATAGTTGTACCAATTTCGTCTTATATGGTACTGCTCATATGACTTATTAGTCTAACTCTTTAAATCTCTCAACAATTTGAGAGCGGGATGCTACAATAGGAGAGAGGAGAGAGAGAGAGAAAGAGTGACATTAAACTTTATAATACCGAATGATACTTTTTTGCAAATAAGTCCCTTAACTTTTTAAACTTTATAATATCAGTCGATATTTGACTAGTTCCAATGGTCGGTATCAAATAATAGGGCTTTTGTACCATTTTTTGACTAGTATGGTACCTTCTGACTAGTACCTGAAGTAAATCACACGTTAATATAGAAATTACGTACAAGATATGATATACACAAGAAGGGGGGTTGAATTGTGTAT
>JANQBM010000220.1:15460252-15470295 GCA_025594535.1 Erythroxylum domingense | reverse complement strand
TGAGATGTGGTAATTTACCACATCTGGACCCGTTTCTTTGGTCCGACCCGTTCTCTGGAAACGGGATGTTACAAATATTCCTTTGTACTCCTTTAGAAATAGAAGAACCAAACTCTTTTCAAGAGGCTGGTGATTCACCTAATCACACAGAGTGGATGGATGCCATAAGGGATGAAATGGACTCAATGGCAAGAAATCAAGTTTTGGAACTAGTTGATCTTCTGCCCCAACAAAATTCAATTGGAAACAAGTGGGCTTTTAAGATAAAACGTCAGGCAGATGGAACGATCGACAAGTTCAAAGCCTATTTAGTAGCGAAAGGCTATACCCAAATAGAGGGTATAGATTATGAAGAGACATTTTCTCATATGGTGAGATTTGCCTTTATTTGCTTACTTCTGGCTCTGGTTGCCATTTGGACCTGGAGTTGTTCCAACTTGATGTAAAGACTGTTTTCCTCAATGGTAACCTTGAGGAAGAGATTTATATGAATCAATCTATTGGTTTTGTATCAAAAGGTCAAGAAGACAAAGTATGTCTTCTTAAAAGATCCATATATGGTCTCAAACAGTCTTCCAGATCGTGATATTTTAGATTCTATGAAGCCTTTACTTCTTTTGGCTTAGTCATGGTTTCAGAAGACCATTATGTGTATGTCAAGAGAACAACAACTAGAATTATGTTTCTCACTTTGTACGTTAATGACATATTACTAGCCGGCAATAATATGGAGATGCTCAAAACCACTAAAGAATGGTTATCCTTTATCTTTGATATGAAGGACATGGGTGAAGCTAGGTAACTAGAAATCGTCCTAAGAAGCTTCTTGGTTTAAGTCAGGAAGTGTATATTAATAAAATCTTGGAACGCTTGCGAATGCATTTTTCCAAACCCGTTGATACTCCGGTTGAAAAAGGTCTTACCTTAAGTCTTAAATCAATGCCCTAAAATAGATAAGGAAAAAGAAACAATGAGCAATGTTCCCTATGCTAGTGTCGTAGGAAGCTTAATGTATGCTATGTTGTGTACACGGCCTAACATTTGCTTTACGGTTAGTTTGGTAAGTCATTACTAAAGCAACCCAGGAACAGCTCATTGTCAAAAGTTACCTTCGTGGTACTTCAGACCTGGTTCTTTGCTATCAAGGTGGGGATTTAAGGTTAAGTGGATATTCGGATGCCGATTGGGGCAGTGACCCGAATGAGTCTAGGTTAACCTCAGGATATGTCTTCACTTTGGTAGGCGGAGTCATATCTTGGTGCAGTAAGAAGCAAGACTGCATAGCATTATCAACAATGAAAGCAGAATATATTGCTTGTTGTCTTATCGCTTAGGAGACAATATTGTTGAGAAGTTTTCTTCAAGATCTTAATCTTACTCCTAGAGTTAATGATCCTATTGAAATGTTATATGACAACACTGATACCGTACATTTTGTTAAGGATCCAAAGTTTCATAGAAAATCCAAGCATATCAAAAGGCATTATCATTTTATAAAAGATGCTATAAAAATTAAAGAGGTTTTCATAAAGTATATACCTACTAACAAGATGGTAGCTGATCCCTTAACTAAACATATTCCTTGAGATTTGTTCAAGGCTTATGTGATGAGTCTAGGTTTACGTAGGCTTTAGTTTTTCATTGAGTTGTGTCTTGTTGTATAATGGACGTGTTTTAAATTGTAACGAGCTTTTGTTTACTAAAATTTTATTGCTTAAATGTTCATTGGTACGCAATTACACTATAAGGTACATTATAATGTCATCAGGCTTCTGATTGACCTTGTCACACAGGTAATCACCCTAACACTTCAGTAGCGGGTAGGATAAGACTTCACAATATTAATATTGAGCGTATGTAATATTGTGTTATCTTCATACTTGTGTAGTATGTATGATAAATTGTTTTATTTAAATAGTCACCTTTGTAAGTCTAAGATGAGGCTCTTATGAGTCGAATGTGAAAGATTTAGATTTCATATCGAAGCCTTAAAGTCAAATCTCGAGTGTCAAGATTAGCATTAGGTATGTTAATCTTGTGGCTCAGATTAGTTTTTAAGTAAGGCTAGATTCATGATTTGCATGGCATAAAAGAGTGACATGCCTAACTTAGTGGGAGCAATGCTATGACACACATTTCATACTATGTGTGTTGTATAACGACCTACTTGTAAAGTGACAGTTAAATCCCTTTCTCTATCACTGTGTGATCCCATAAACTTTAGTGTCTATTCGAATGAAATCCTTCTAATTAGAGCTATGATATGAAATCAAGACTTGGTGTTGCTACTTTAGTGTGTTTTTCTAAGGGCTAAGGTGTATACAGTCTAGCGGAGCACATTAGGAAAGTAGTTAAGCTAAGATGGATTATTGTGAGTGTCTAAGGAATAATCTTTCCTTCATCACCATATCAACCCTGGCAATTATACTTGGTGTACAATCATTTGATATATCTATGAGCATAAAGGGACAGTGTATGCATCAGTGATGTTTTGAATGATTTGGGGTATCAAGAATATATGAAAGTGTTATGTTAGTTAGATGGTGATTTAATATAACACTATGGTTCTTTAATGGTCACACGCCCCATTCTCAGTTTGATAAGTGAAATTTTAAAGGGACAATGTAACTCGTAGCTTATATGGCCGAGTAGGAGTTGTTGGCAGTTTACGACATATAACGGCCACCAAAACAGTTATTTGTCCAAATATAAAATGAAGAATCGCATTAGTTGCAATAAAAAGAAAACACGTTAAGCAAAAACCATCAAGGCTTTGAGTTTGGGGCATGAATTAATCAATGACTCTATTAGCCAACTGTAAAATGAAGACTAGCAAATTACAAATCGATTGAGCACTTCTGCATTAAGGTTAGTCCTAATATTTCTGCAGCAGCAAAGGTAATTTGCTAAGAGAAACTTTAACAAGGCTTTTACACTTTTAGATTATAATGGAAATGACTAGTCAAATTGAGTTTAATAATAATGCTCACACTTTCTTTAAGAGTCTTTTTGCTAAAAGATACAATTCCCTGTCTCCATGAAGCTCATCCGTGGTCTCGTACAAACCTCGTTGCACTCAGAGTTGTTCAACCTATCAAACCGTTCACTATCGAGTTCACTCAAGATTCAGTGAGTTGATTTTTGTTGGAATATATCTATAGCTTTATCTATGGTACAACTGCCTTTGTTCACTTGAGAGTTTGGTGATTTTATATATATCTATTTCTTTATTAATGCAATTTAACATGAAAAAAATTATAGAACTATTTTATAATAATTATTAATTTATTTATATATTGATATGGATGACTATATAATCAGTTTCTATTATTATTTACAAAAAAATGAAAAATTTGCAACACTTCTTGATGGATGGAGGCCTTGAATAAGCTGAAGATTGTACCACGTTGCTCAGGCAAGGTAAATAACTGGACTGGTCATAATCTAAAGTAGACAAAAAGCCTCGCAGGTGGCATTTTGTTTTTTATCCCTTTTTTGGCTTTTAATGCATTGATATCAGAATTCGAGGTTCCTGAAAAACAGAGAACATTGTAATCTTAATTTTACTTTCCTTTTACCCGTTATTTGTCAGTAAATATCTTCCAAGTTCACATGCATCTGCATCATCACTCCGGAAAGGAAAATATAAAAAAGAAAAGCCACTAGTAAAGTTGAGTGCTTGTCGTCCAGAGATATGTCCCGTTTATTACAGCAAACTTGCGATTAACATGCACACATTCATATGAAACAAACAATTTCTGCACTCAACATTACGCGATGTAAGACTAAACATTGGTTTGCATTGGCATGAACTTGGGTGACGGAGCCACAGCCACGATTGCAACGACAGTTTCTCAAATCCCTACTCTCTTTTTACCAGATACCTCCCATTACTTCAGAGAAAAGAGTACAGAAAACAAATTAAAAAAGGTGAAAGTAAACACCGGTCAAAATAAGTTCAGCCATCTTCATCAATCTACCTTTGATTGCGATGCAAACTACCATGAAGGTGATGTGCACGGAGTCCCTGATGATGACGATGAGAGGCCATTGTTAGTTACAGAGTCGCTTCCTGAAGTGCCCAACGACCTTGCGTCTCTCATGGGGACTGAACAAGCCTCTGCTGGGAGTTTCTTCATCGGGGTTAGTGGAGGAGTGATTGGAAGAGAATGTTTGGTGAAATCCTCTTCGCCGGAAGAACTACCGTAGCCCAAGCACGACGGAAATGCGTCTGGAGTTTCGAATGGTGTATCCGCCATGCCTGGCTTGCTTGCTTCGTTGTCGTAAATAGGATTTGATATGTACACTAACTGTTCTCCAGCAACAGCACACGCTTTTTCATTTCTTGTACGTGCTGGGAGTTCAGAACGAGGTGAAGTTTCTAAGGAAGTTGACGGTGGAGAGTTTTTTATGATACCAATCTCTTGGGGGCTGTCATTTGATTCTTGGATAAGAACCTGAATGACACGATGAAGTGGATGACATTGTTTGTTCCTGGTGTCTGCTGCTTGATTGTTACCTCTTCCAGGAATTGATGGGTAAAGGAAACTTCTTGGAGCTTGAAGAACACCTTGGCAATAGTAACTTGACAGATGACGAGAGAACGATTGGTTTTGGGGACCTGCATGCTGAGCATTGGAGTTGTAAATGGTTGGTGAAGTGATTGTAGTGGCGATAGGCACCGCGGTGTTTGTGGAGGCTGTGGCGGAGGAGGAGGCAAATCTAAGCTGCCGTCTGCGAACTAAGAGTGTGCAGTATAGCTCAGCTAAAAGCACAAGGACTAGGCCCAAAACCATGGCAAGAGTCACTACCATTACCAGGGTTGCTCCCATAATCACCTTGGATGTGCCTTTCATATCTCTCTCTTTCTTTCTCTACGTTGGGAACGGAGTAAAATGGCGGACTATATTAAAAATGAGGTAATAGAAGTTAGAAGCCGTTTTGGCGGGAAACAGTCATTTACCTTTGACAATGACACAGTATCGATACCGAATCTTTCGCATGGAGGATGTAAATGTCTTTGTGCTTAATTCCCAAGGCTTTTATGTTCAGGCTACGTCGGTAATTCTACGGGACTTTAATAAAGTACATTTAAACAAATACAAGAAAAAAAATGTTATTAAATTATTTTTTACTAAATCGATAGACTGTAGTATAAAAACCAATAGCAAAGCTCTCATGCTGTATAAATCAACTTAGGCAAGAAATTCCCCACTAATGCAATAGCTCACATAAAAGATCGAATGGACAAATATGACATAATCAAAAACAAAAATCAAAGAAAGAAAGAAATCAAACTGCGCAAGCTTGTACTTATTTCCCACCATATAATATGACATAATGTAATTTTGTTTCAATATAAATAATATTCAGTTACATATAACAACGAGAATATCAATTATATTTAATGTTATAATTTTTGAAATAATGTGATCAATTAATTTAGAGCTTGTTTGTTTTTATTTTTATTTTTTGTTTTCAAATTTATAAAAAAAATTTTAAAAACTTTTTAGTTTCTTTATGTTTTCTTCCTATTTTCAAAAATTATGAAAATTATAAAAAGTAGTTTTTACTTTTTGTTTTCATAATCTAATTTACTTTCAACTAAATATATAATATTTAATTATTTAATATATTAATTATTAATATGAACTATTAATTATTTAATATTATGTAATGTATTTAATTAATTATAATTAATTATTAATAACAATTATGAATAATTTAATTATACATAAGAATTTTATTTAATTTTTAATTAAATAAAATAAATTTAATTTAATAATTATTAACAAATATTATTAAATTTAAAATATCTTTAAAATATATAAATGTCAAATAAAATTTAATTGTAATTAAAATATATTTAAAATAAATATTAATTTATAAAAAAGCTAATATTTAAATTATTTATTTTAGTAAAATAAAATAATTTTCATTAATAATTTGTTCATAAATATTATATAAGAGGTTGAATTTAATTTATTTAATTAAAATTATTTATATTAAGATTTACCTAATATGTAATTATTATCAGTATTAAAAGTAAAAATACATAACAACCAAACAAAATTTTATTTTATTTTTATTTGAAAGAAAAACAATAAACAATAAACTAAAACTAAAACTAAAAACCATAACAGGAACGGCCCTTAAATTATTTTGTATATCTCTAGTAAAGGTCTTATTGAATCAAAATGCCTTATAGTAGACACCTCAATTGACTTTCAATAAACATGTCATGCAATTATATTTTCAAATAGTAATTCCATGTTTGCTATTCATATGTTATACAAAACAAAAAAGAACTTCATTATAATGTTAGATCGAATTGTAAAAATCAAAATTCCTTATACAGAGTAAATAAGCTTCTATTATCTAATTTGAGTCTAGAATAATTCACAAGACTATTAGTAATAAACCAAAAAGGCAATATGGGAAGATGATCTTAAGATAGCATTCACTAGCATTTCACGTAAACATGCTCATCCAAAACTTGGTGCTACACAGATAAAAGAAACTACAAGCTTTTGAATAATTACTACCACTACTGTTTGTCAGGCTTATCCGGATCTTCTTCTTTTCCAGGGTCTTCCTCCTCTTCCTCTTTCTTCTTTTCTTCCTCTTCTTCTTCGTCTTCTTCTGGAGGATCATAAGGCAGCGGAGGTGGTATTGGTGTTTTCATAGGGCTAAACTGTGGAAATATATCAGGCCTACGACCAGGCTTTGGCCTCTCCCATTCCTGCAATATGAATCAAACTACATTGTTAACCACACTAACAATAAATGGTAAACATTATTCGAAGAAGTACTAATCACAATTAACTTCTGGTAATAACAAACGAACTGCAAGCCACTTTAAGTTATTCTCCATAACAAAGGACAAAAAACAGAAGGAATACAAATATATTAAAGATAATTTCTATTGAGTAGATTATATTAAAAGCAATCCAAAGAAGAAGCAGCAGTCAATTAAAGTTGGATAATCATCAAAAGCTAAGTGCTTGATATTTTGAGAATTCGCACAGCTCAATAGCACTAAAGACCAGAAATCATGTCTCATTTATGAATATGGCTGCTTTTGACAATAAACTTTATTCAATTCCCTGATGAACATATTTGCAGCATTGCAATTTCACAATTGGAACTAGCAACGATTTGTAATGAGCAATAGGTCCTAAGTTGGATCTCGCTAAGATTAGGTAGGTTCACTAAACACATTCTTCAAGTCTATTCAATTCCAAACATGCAACAATTGTAAGTGAAGGTGCTCTCCACAAGTTTGACCAGATTCTGATCCCACACACCTTGGAAAATCAAGGTGCCTGTTTGAGCAAGTTTTATAGGCTAACTACGATGCCCAATTGGGTAAGGTAGAAAATAGAGTGAATTGAAAAAAACAATTCAAAATACCAAACTGCAGACAATTTGCTTCAAACAACTGAATGGGTATTTAGTCATGACTCATCTCTTAATTTCTGATCCAAGGATGGATATCCAAGATTGATGTGAATTCGATGGATACAGGAAATATTTCAGTCTTCAACCAAATGTTATTGCAAACTTAAGGGCAGTGTCACCGAAAAGATACAGCTACAGGTTGGCCCACCTAAAACAATATTTCTTCAACTATTTACACATAATTCCACACCAATTACAATTATGGAGTGTAAAGGTGGAGGTATTCAGATTTTTTGACATTATAATAAATGAAGTCGATATGACTTTCCCACATATACCCTTCTTATCATATCATTTGCAATGCAAAAAAATGGGCTTCAAAGTTCAAGTGCAAGCTTCGGAAAGTTATAATGAAAGCATGATAGAATCCATGGTATTTAACCATCAAAATAGCTTCCTCGGTACAAAGGCCTACCAAATCATAAATAAAAGTACGGTAGCTTAGGCGGCAGTCTTTTGACATTACTTTGATAAGGATTCCAATTGATAGCAGAAGGAGTTTTGATAATTAAAATGTCCAATTCTCTTCAACAAAACTCACTGAACATGATCAAATAAGAAGAGAAATCTTCTGAAACAATTCACACAAACAGATAATATCAATGAGAAAACCAAGAATCTAGTACATCTTGCATCTTCTGCTTCCAGAATCGTTAAGGTATGTAACAACAAACATTTAACTGAATAACCTATACAACCAATCGACGAAATGACCTTCAAACTTCAATTACAGCAATAAACAATATATTACCAAATAAACAGAAGCGAATATATGTCTATACATAAATATAGAGAAAAACAGAGAAATAGACACATACAATAGGGAAATCCAGAGGATTGCGGCGAGTCAATTTCTCCTCATCGGGGGCCATACAGACCACTTGATTACTAAAACGACGTGTTCCACGCAAGCGATTCACAGAGCCAAACATAGTGGTGGAGAATGCAAGAGAAAACGGGCAAAGGTGGGTCGCAGGCGCAGAATTAGGCGGTGGTGCTATTATTAAGGGTTTGGAGGTGGAACATATAGAGAGCCCCACGAAAGCCATTTACAAAGATTATTATTGGAATCAGGTTCCTGTTTCCTTGACCTGGACGGATTGGGGTAGTCGAGAAAACAGCAGTCACAGACACAGCCACCAACCGACCCTGGCTACGCACCTCATTAACGCCTATTCTCTATCTGAATTTTATCTTTTTCAAAACCAATGTTCCTCATCTTTCAGAGGCGGCTTAATTTTATGGGCCTCTTAGTAGGCTAGGACAGCAGCATTTGTATTCCCAAGACCGCCTTCAGCCAAGCCCATCTTAAGCCTTATTTATAAGGCATCCACTTAACATAATCTGGTCCACATAGATATAGGGGTAATTAAGGGCTATTATTATTATTATTATTATTACAATCAATTCAATCTTTATTTTTGAAAAATTAAAGAAGTAATATTATAGAACAATAACAGAGATTATAAATAGTACAGTAAGAAGATCCCAAACTTTAACAATAAGATTTTATATCTTCCTACTATTTCGCTCAATCTTTATTTATTTCTAAATAATATTGTGTTCTAAGCTATTTAATAAAGCTATGTAATCTAGTCTAAAAAATATTGTTAAAAAGATAAAGATAAATTTTTTTTGTAATGAATGCAATTATTTTACAACTTAAATGACATGATTATTTGTATTTATATTATTTAAAATATAGATTACTGAAATATTAACTGGAAAAATATTTATAAAAATATAAATGTTAACTACATTATTGAGTTGTGATATAAGATATGTTAAACATTATCTAATAACTAATTTATGTGTCACAAAATATTAAAAAATCAACATATTTGCATTTTGTTAAAGGAATTATAATTATGGAAAAATAGAAGATGAAGATTAATATGATTAAGTTCATAAATTTCAATTGCATTGTAATTCAATCATTTTTTTAAATTTTGAAAAAGAAAGGAATTAATTAATTAATAATAAAAGTTACCAAATACATCTCTAGTTATTCATAACGAAACAAAATAGGCTAATAAAAGAGTCTATTGTTAAGGCAACACCTAACAATAATATAACCAAACTAAGACATTAAAGGTAGGAAGATTTAAAGGCCACTAAAGTTTGCTCAATAATGTAATTCATCATCTTATGTATAGATTGTTCCTCGTGCCTTGATTTACCTTGAATTTCTCTCATATTCCTTTCTTTCCAAATTAAACCTATGGTAGTGCCAAATGAGAATCTAGATCTTAAATACTTGTATTTTCGCTTTAGGCTAACACACCAAGGATGTCTTGATATTTTACAATGTTTTGATTGCCTTGATACACTAACCAAAGATGTCTTTGAATATGAAATTGCAAGAGAACCTTTGGAAACTTATCTTGCATATGCATATTAAATCAATCGTCATATTAAAGAACTATCATTCATAGTGTAACACCTCATTCTTACTAGATCCGAACCCGATATCGATGGTGATACCCGAATCCGTGCCCCACGAGAATGGCATGTCACATCACTTACCATTTAAAAACTCGGTATAAATTTTTTTTAATTTAAAACTCTTATCAATGATCATA
>JANQBM010000220.1:15447364-15458477 GCA_025594535.1 Erythroxylum domingense | reverse complement strand
GATTTTTATCTTTGTCTTTATCTTTTATCTATATTTTTTATTTTTACTTTTATTTATTTTAATTTATGTAGTTATTTGTTTATATATTTACCTATTATTTTTTCTCGTTTTCTTTTTATTTTCTTTCATTCATTTTCAATGATTTTTTTTCTGTAGGTTGATTGAAAACATTTTCTTTACTAGTTAAAGAAAATGTTACGTAATACTGAACTTTCTCAAACTCTGCATCTCAATAGAATTTCTACTAGGATATTATTATCGTTATTGTTATTGTTATTGTTATATTATCTTAAGACAATAAATTGTATACATAATATTTCACGACATTTCGTTTGCAACAAACATTCCAACAAAGAAAAATAAAAAGTACGACATATTAGATCTCAAAGGGCTTGCTGTTGAACTCGTAAAAACACTTGAAGAGCTTTTTATCGATCCCTGAACATTTTTTGACATTTTCCTTTATCTACTGGGCAACCCAAACAATATGACTGTCAGGCAAGAAGTGACAAATAGGAATCGTACCAGGCTTAACCTTAAGGACCTGGAAAGCTAAGTGGATTGGATTCCATTTTGATGTGTCAAGATGACATATGGCAATAGCTTTGAGAGTGTTATTATCAGCACCAATTAATGAAACCATGTAAGCCTTAACTTGATGCATATTATGACAGTAATAAACAGGATATATATAGTTTTTGGCATGACAAACTACTATCTTTTCTCCGAGTATCTTGACTCCTTGTCCGATAACATATTCTTGTTGCTCCTTATCGTATTTATCAACCTCAGTCGTTAAAACTCGAACATACTTTCCAAGGTGCGAGGTACTAAAATCTACCAGTGCTTCTAACGATGTAGCACAATTCTTCTTTTCACCCTCCAATACTTCTGCTTCACACTCTTCTATTGTCCTACTCATGATATCCGCATTTGTTGAATTTGATTCAACAGAAAACAGGTTCAAAATTTCTGAGAAATTCCTTGACGAGAAAGGTATCCGATCTGCGATTTGGCGGGGTAAGAATTTGGTTTTAGGTGTTGTTTTGATGAAACAAAGGTTGAACTTTTTTCTAGGAAACAAGTCTTTCTCCTTGAAGAAAAGAGAAATGTTAGTGCTGCTTCTTGGCTGAGTTTTGGTAGCTGCGTAATTGTACGAGAATAGACTCTCATCGCCGGGAGAACTTGGAGGTAATATTGTTACGTTTGGTCCACTGAACGGACTCCAGCTCACAGATACTAATCCCCCAAGGCCTAAAGTTATACCAATACCACCCAAGTTGATTCCTATACTCATAGCACTTTGATTGTAACTCAGACCAGTGTAGTTCGTCAGACTTGTATCGTTGCTGTCAAGCGTTGGGACTGTTTAGTTGAAGAGCAAATTAAACATGCAAACGTTAAGTAACAATAACTCGTAAAGATTAAAAGAAAAAGAAACAATATAATTGGAAGTAATGAACCTATTTGGCAATAATATTGATGGCGCTGAATATTCATTTGAAAATAAAACTGCAATTGCTTTTAATTCTTGGGAATTTGATTGCTAAAATTAAAAAACATGCTTGCATTTATTTTCAAAACTATGTATTTATTGAAACTAGAGTATATTTAGTAACAGAGGGTAACACTTTCTACCAGTTGGTAAAAGTTCATGCAGAACTTTAGGCATCGGAGTATCAGGCAAAACTGACCGCCAATAGTCTTGTGAAGGTGAAGCAGCAAGAGATTTACTTAGCACAAGCTGCAAAAGAGTGGTAGATAATTGTACCATACTAATTCCATTTGTATGATTAAAGAATCGGAAGTATTCTCAATAACAATGTCATGTTTTCGAAAACTAACCGAGGATATTAAGAAAATCATACGGAAATAAACGTCCATCACTGAGCGATGAATCATGATATAGTGCGATGAATGCAAGGACGAGACAATCCTAGTATGAACTTGTAAATGGAATAGCCTATAGGACCTTTAATAGGCAATATATATTAATCAAACCTTTATCACTGTATTACCAAAATGGTTGGGAAAGTAAGCTAAAGTTCACGGTTTTAGTATGATTTTGATAACTTAAACAACCAAACTGATGAAATTGTCTTAAATTTCGCATGCTATACGGTTATGCCGTGATGGAATCTTTTGGCAATTACATAGAAACTGGATCTGTGCCGAACAAGTTAGGAGTACTTTTGCATACATAGAAAGAAAGAAATATATTTAATTAGAGAATTAAAAATCTTACTGCATTTGACAACATAGAGTAAGTTATAACTAAAATTTCAGGGCTGATATCACTTGTTTATTCTTTTTGTAATTTGTAGTTTTTGTTTCATGATTCCCTTGAAAAGTCATTGACATATTTTCTTGTTAATATTAAAATATTTTTGCATTTGCTAAACATTAGTATGTTTCAATAAATAGTTTTATTTTAATATATTAAGGAATAATAAAATATTATTACTAAAATTGATATTTAGAGAGAAATAAGCATATTCTCTTTCCATATCTCATTAAAATTTTATATTTTTATAACTTTATCTTATAAGAATAATTTGAGAATCAATAATAATAAACTATTAATTCATAACAATCTAAAAAATTAATAATTAATCATTATTGTGCCCTCATACTATTAGGACTTATAGTTTGTTTTATTAAGAATTCCGTCTATAGTAATAAATTAAGTTTAATGTTTAATTTTAATTCATATGTAAAATTATATTCAAACTATTTCCATAAATTTATAATCTTTTTTACTGAAATTTAATAACTTTAATTTTAAATAATAAATTTACCAAAAATATCATATTATTAAATAAAATATTTTTAAAATTTAAAATTATAATTGATTTAAACTCTAGAAAAGTTTTAGATTACTTCGTAAGTGAAAATGTTATAACATATAAATAATTAAATTTCAGTTAAAATTTAAAATTTTCTTATCCTTTAAAAATATTTTGTCAAAATAGTTTAAATTCATTATTGACATGTTCCATTATGATGATCATAAATTTTCATTAATAAAACATGCCTATACGAAGCATGTAAGAAATTAATGGACAAGAGAGAAACTCTAACTTCTCTCTATCGTATTTGAATAAGTTGTATGCTTTCTTCTGGGTCTTGAGCTAGTTTGTTCTTCTCTTGGTGACTCGGACCTTCTTTTAGTTCCTTCTTCCACTATACTGCCAACTCCACTTGTTTCTTCACCAATTTTGTCATTTAACTTTTGGCTTCTTTCCTCCTTCTTTAGACCTTTTGTGCATTATCTATTCCTTTCCATTATTGTAACGTTTGAAATGTGGCTCTTCTAGCTCTCCTTCTTCTAATTTTACTTTAACATTATTGTGCAATTGTTCCTTTTTGTTTTCATTAATGTCTAACACTAGCTCTCTAATGCCTCAAATATTTCCACATCTAACCTTAGAAAGGCCAACCACACAAATTTTGGATAAAGCGTCAACTCTTTCCTCTAAGAATCCTTAACTTGTTGGACTAACCAACTCTGTAGCCATATACGTAACACACACAGGTGTGTAACTTTATAGCAACTCTAATTCTTCTATTCTTTATCCCATTTTCACCCTAAATCATCTTCTTTTTCTTCAAGATGGCAAAAAAGACCGAACATTAGTAGAAATGTAGCAAAGATATGAATTTAACTCAATTTGGTTCTTTTTCTTCCAACTTGTACCTGAACCAAAATAAGTATCTTAGACTTAAAGTAACTTTAATCACTAAGAATTAAGGAATTAATAACTAATCATTCAAGAGCTTATCGTACAAAGAAAAATAATGGCAAAAGTTGCACAGTTTGCTTACCATGAGACACTAAAAAAAAAAAGGTCACTATACCATTATTCTAACTCTTTCTAGAAATTGCATAGGAGATAATCCTATATAGATACTAAATACCATAGACATAATATGGGTACTACATAATATTAACATTCAAAGTTCTTGGGGATTAGAGTCAATTCCCCTCTAAGACTAATCATCAAAACTAAAAAGGAAAATGTTAAAAAATCAAATGGGAATGAACTTGAGAGTACAGAACTTGATCTCTATTAAAAAAGTCATTGAATGACATTTCTACATTTTTAACCATACGCTTAAACTTGATGTTATTTCTCATATATAATTTAGAATTCCTATCTACTTAAAGGACTGTCAAAATTTCATGAGTGAGTTGTCTATATTTATTCATCAAAACATTGAAGAATAATTTTTGCCTTTAATTATCTACATATATCCTATTCTAATTCACTAATTTATTAGGTGGCAATTCATTCTAATATATACATTTTTTAAAAGTTATAAGTTTTATGTATCTATACCGTGAACATTAGTTTGTACCATTCAATCTAAGCATAGTGTGCTTATTGTGGCATGATTTCGTAGCTTATGTATGGCTACTTAGAGCACTATATGAGATCTAATCTTAGTCCTCTTACTTTTAAATGATTAGGAACATATTACCTTGGATATATAGACAAAATGTTCAAAAGATAACAACAATACCCAATACAAATCCTACTGAGGTATAGGGTCTGGGAAAGTCTAGTAGTACATAGCATTACTCCTAACTAGTAGAGAGGTTTCAAAAGTTCAAAAGATAAAAACATATAAAATATCCCAAAGAGGCAAAATCACCAAATTATTATTATGGTTTTGATTCATTATGTACCAAAAATAAGTTTTAAAGGAGAAAATATTAATAATCTTTTGTTGAAGTTTAGTGATGATGATAAAATATTTGTAAGCTTTCTTAGGTTAGTGGATTTTGTTAAGCATGTGATAGAATTTAGAGAAATTAAGAAAACTAGGAAGAATTTGGAAAGAGGCAGTTTATGAAATTAAATATATTTTTCCCAACTACAACATCCTTTGGGAAAACATGTAGTTTTGACATGTTTAGGCATATAGGAATGTCTTAAATCAATGATCTCTCTATAATTTTTTGATTTAGAGATAATTTCATAGAGATCTCTTCATGAAAGACAAAAGTAAGATAGTTACAAAGCCTTATACAGTCCTGTCAACTATAGATGAGAAAATTTATAATCAAGATTGAAAATCCATATACAATATGGCAAATCCTAGCTTTATGAGAACTAACTACTAGCTACAAAAAATGTTGCCTATTAAGTTCAAACAAAATTTGTCACTAAATAAATAGATGTGTTGCTTGATGGTAGTGAGCATATCTTTTGAAAACATCTCTAAACTTCTTTCCATGTTGATGAAAATTATCATATTCCTTTAGTCCCAAATGGCCTGAAATAGGTAGGATAGAACAATGTAGAAACACCATCTCTTGGTTTTGTTGAAATATGTATAATTAAAAGTAGTTTGAGATAAGAATATCTCTCAGACTAATTATATCACAACTAAATGTATACTTTATTTTAAGCTTGTAGTTGTTTGATATTTTCCACTTATCATCCTAGTATATGTTCTTATAATTTCCTTAAGAATTTTTTTCTTTATTTTGCATCTTAATTATAAAACTATAGGTATAAAAATGTGAAAAATAATACAAATGTAATAAAAAGATAAAATAATAATTTATAACAAAAACCAAAATAATTGTAAAATTTAAAATCAATTGCCTCACATTAAAATAATTCCTAATCAAATATAGAAATTCACTATAAGTCTTTTAGCTTGAATTTTTCATTGAATTTCATTGATTTATGAAGTAGTGTGATTTGTATGTTCATCTTCATCATTTGGAAGAGTTCCATCTGGGGATTATACTTTTTTAGTTCTTTCTATCTTTTTTTTTTTGTCCTTATTCTTACTTTCCTTCATACATTATCTCCATAATTGATAACATTAAGCAAATGAATTGAAAAATTAGCTTTTCTCAATTCATCATCAACTTTAAACAATCTATTACCAATTTAGTGATATTTATTACGTATTAGTCTAATTGTAATTTCATTTACTTAAAAGGTTATATTAGGCTAAAATTTAACATAATCCCTCCCACTCTTGAGGGGTACATTGTTCTCAATATGTAAAAATATAAAGAGTAAACCAATATATAAGGACAAAAAAAGTAATACAAAAGAGAGAAAATTAGAGATAAAGGAAACTTCTTTAAGCATATTTTATTGATTGTTGTATAATACAAAAATGATAATTAGTTAGAATTTACATAAAAATGTTGCTAACTCCCTAATATAAACAAAAGCTATAAAAGACAAAGTTCTTTATGAATTGAAAGAGAAACATAAAAGCAAAAATTAAGGTTTTAAATTGAAATAAAAACTGCTGAAATATAAGTGGGAGTTTGTCACATATGGAAAAAATGTATGACCTTATGCATTTATATAAGTCTAGTGAGTTACTCCTTCTATCACAAATTGGTTTTAGGATGGAATCTCATTTGGGCTTGTATGTGCTCAGTTTATTTAGGCCCAACGATATAAAATTTAACATGGTATCAGAGTTGGTTGCACTTGGATCAATCGTTTCCACCTAAACATGATAAACTATATAACGTGTTGACCCTTAAATTAACCCACATATAAGAGGGGCGTGTTGAAATATAAATGGGAGTTTGTCCCATATGGAAAAATTATATGACCTTGAGCATACCTATAAGCCTAGTGAGTTAGTCCTCTTATCACTAATTAGTTTTAGGATGGAACCTCATTTTGTGCTTATATGTGCTTAGTTTATTTAGGCCCAACCATTTAAAATTTAAAAAACATTCAAACATAAAAATAAGTACAAAATTATTATCAAAATGTGGAAATGAAAGAAATATGATAATATCCACAATCCCAAGTATAAAGAGTGAATGATAGAAGTGAAATCTTAAAACAATGTAACTTGAACTTCATCATCACCCTTTATAAGAGATTTTATCAATAATTAGGGACGATTTTTAGATCATACGACATCATTGAAGTAGGCTAATAGTCGCTGCTTTAGTCATTATAACTTTAAACCATATCATTTAATTAGCCTTTGCATTCAATGTAATATGTGATTTCCTCTTAGTTGCCCAACCACTACCCAAAAGATAGTCCTATCAATATTTTTGCATTAGAGTTATCATGGCTTAGAATTGAGATCTTTGTCCTACTCAACCATTGATTCTAGATATGTTGCATTAGTTATTTTCTAGACTTTTCTCTCTTATGCTTCTCTTATACCTCCATCATAAGGGCATTAGCTCCACATATAGGATTTTTCTCTCTTTACTGGACACTAAGAATTAAAATATTCTTAAAGGTCACCATACCATTATTCTAATTATTTATAGATATTTTATAGGAATAATCATTTACATCCATTGAAGGGTTGGAGTCATAATATGGGCACCGTATAATATTAAAATTCAAAATTCTTATTGGTTAGAGTTAATTACCCTGTAACACTAATTGTGGAAGAAAATGATCAAACAACTCATATAAGAATTAGGTATATAGTTCATACAGGCTTCTACCTATAATTATTCGAGGGTATAAAACTTGTAATCTATTAAAAAATCATTGAATGACATATCTACTTTTTTAACCATAAGTGTAAATTTGATGTCATTTCTCGTATCTAATTTACCAATCCTATTTACTTAAAAGGTTTCTAAGATTTCAATATTGAGCTCTCTACAAGCGTTCATCACAACTTTAAAGAGTAATTTATGCCTTTTGTTATCTTAATTAATCTTATTCTCCGTTGGCAATTTAATTTTTCCAATTAATTGTAATCTAAACACTTTTTTTAAAGAGTTCTAAGTTTTTAAAATCTATATTGTGATCATTGTCTTGTATCATTGAAGGTAAGCATAAGGTGCTCATTATAGGATAAGTGCCTAGCTTGTGTACGGCCACTTAAAGCTCTTCAAGTGATTTGATCTCAGTCACCTAACTTTTAGAAAATTAGGAACTCACTATTTTGAATGGACTAAATGTTGGAAAGCCAAAAAAGGTTAAAAATATTTCAAATATGTGAAAATCCCCAAATTATTGTAGTTTTGAACAATTACTACAAAAAAAATTTATGGGAGAAAATATTAATATTTTTTTATTGAAATGTTGTGATTATACGAAAAATATGTGTAATATTTCTTAAGTTACATGACTTTGTTAGGTATGTGAGATAATTTGGAGAAACTAATAAAAATAAGATGAATTTGGTGAAGACACGATATGGCTAGGTACATGGGCATGTTATAAACCAATGATTTATCTGTAATTTTTGTTTTAAGACATAAGTTGGGATATATGTACATACTACTGTGCGGATCCTTCTATCTTCCCTACAATTAAGGCACAATGTGTCTTAGGCTATTAATTATTATAGAAATATGTATAATTCAACATAATTTAAGATACGAGTGAGTCAACGACTATGTTTAACACAAAGATCCAATGCATACTTGATTTTAAGCTTTTGGTTGTCCTATATTTTCCACTTGTCATCATAATAAGTCTTTGAATTATTTTCTTAAGAATTTTTTCTTGATTTCTTTTGAGCCCTAAGTAAAAATCCCACTATAAAAAATTGATGTATTGGCTATGTTTTTCTTATAGACGATTTTGAAATCATCGACAAAAGTAACCATTTAGTGACGATTTCAACATTCGTCACTATAAGTAAATGATTATATGAAGTTTAACAAAAACATCAAAAAAGGGAAAATATTTTACGAGGATTACTCGTTACTGTCGCAATAAAAATGTATTTTAACAACTTTTTTATTATTTTGTCACATAAACTTATGTATTTTGCAATGAACAACAGTAATATTGGTAGATGTAAGAGAAATCAATGTAATTAGCATCAATTATAGTGAAGCATCGCTAATAGTTGCAATAAGTAGTGACTGAAAATA
This sequence comes from Erythroxylum domingense, assembly GCA_025594535.1. Lineage (NCBI taxonomy): Eukaryota > Viridiplantae > Streptophyta > Magnoliopsida > Malpighiales > Erythroxylaceae > Erythroxylum > Erythroxylum domingense. Next base: position 15,449,623 of record JANQBM010000220.1, on the reverse strand, counting down.
CGCTGTGTTGCCAAGTACATATCTTTTTTACGATGATTAAGGTAATTATTGCAGATTGGTCTTACAAACATAATATTGAGCGATGTTAAAAGAAACTATTGCAAACATAAGATTTTTACTATGATTCTTGTCTTTCGTCAACAATATTTGGCAATAACAAGTGGAAGTGTAGTGGACGGTTGCACATATGGCGAGTATTTGTTTTATATATCGCAATATGGCTAGGATATTGCGACGATTATATGTTTCTTTGGAAGATAGTTTGTAATGATTTTTGTTTAATTAATAATAGTAGTTAAGGTAATTATAATTGACATTTTTATAATCTATCGTAGTTAAGATATCTTTGGTTGTGAAGTTGTTTTCAATGTTTAAAGCATATCATTGAAAAACACATTGTAGGTTATTCAAAATATGAAAAGGAAATACATTTTAACAGTAAAATATTTGTGAACAAAAATATTAAATTTAATAGGATAAAAAATATCATAATTTTAAGTTAACAAGTAGTCTTAGTCATTAATATTTAGTAACCATAAAATAATTATTTATAAAAATTATAGAAATGATATCAATATAATATAATGATAAATGGTCAGTACTAAAAGGTTTTTATTAGAAGTTTAACAATTCTTATAAACATAGAACAACAACAATAACAACCACAATAGTACGTGGCCTTACCCCTAACTAATAGAGAGCCTATTTTAAAAATTCTTACAGACAAAACAATAAATAAAGTTTGAAGCTGATTCCAGCTAATACCATCGATAAATGACAATGATATAATTATTTGTTTGGATTCTAAGTGACAAGAGAGTTAGTAAAGGTAAATGAGTTCTTTATATCTGGATTCCTAAAATAGGTCCTTACACGTTTGAAGGAAATAGTGAAAGATCTTCCCTCAGGTGTAGGGTTGTTGACACCCTTTTTCGACAGCTTCTTTGCTATAGCTAAACTTATAGAGGATATAGTGAATGAGTCACCAGATTTAGTATGGAAGACAATTTGTTCAGATGAACTACCAATACGATGTGTTTCACCTAAAACACAATCAGTATAGAACTTAGATTAGTTGTTTAGTGAAACCGTATAACGAACCTAAATTGGAAAACATGCATACCTGATTGACCAAACATAGTTATTGGAATCGACGAATTTTTCAAAACAACCTATTTCCCTAATCCTTTATAGACCATTGTGCATCACCCCTACCTCCATTTCCATCTATGTTTTCTTGAAGATTCAAGGAAGCTTAACACAATATATAGTATACACAATCAAATGTTCATATATATAATAACTTCATAATGGGAAATGAGATCTAGATGATAAGGAAAGTGAGTTAGTTTGGATGATACTAAAAACCTTAAAGAAGAAGATCGACCATGGAAGGCAAACGATTATTAGTGTATGAAGAGAGGATTTGTTCTGCATTGGTTTTTTCTTCAGTAAGGACAAATTTTCCATATTTGTCCTAATGGAACAAAATTTTCCATCGAAAACTAGTCACCACCTTGATATTTTTCAATGAATTATGTTAAGAGCTATATTCTGCAAAAAGTGAATCTAAAATAAAATTTATTATGTTCAATGAAATTTTCGATGATAAGTAAAAGTACTACATTTTAGTAGTTATACATCATCAATCTACCTAATAAGATGAAAGTTGTCCTTATTAAAATAAAAGGAATCGATTTACCTTTTATATCATATCTAAATTTTAAAATTTAAAGTAGATTACACATGACCATGTTTTTTATGTACAGAAATATAGTATTATCTATATTACACATGACCATATTTTTTATGTATACAAATATAGTATTATCTATATAGGGTTATATTAATATTATTACAAAAGGAGTTAAATAATCTTTCAGACATTTCAATAAATAATTTGTAGCCTTTCCTGAAAAAAGCATTAAAGGTCATAAAAAGAAGTCAACCCATATACAACCAATCATGTTATGTTGGACCCCGATTTTCTTCTTGCTATATGTTGGGGATTATTTTATTATTTTGTTGCGATTAAGTGTTAATTTTAATGTTTTTGAGGGATAGAAATTTTTTTGATTGATGGATTAAATGGAGGAATTGAGATTAAATTAGAAAGTATATGGCGTAAATTGAAATTGGAAGAACTTGTTCTTGTAAGGGTATTTTAGGAAGTTCACTAAGGAGGTTAGAATTTAAGCCTAAGAAGGAGGGGTATTTTGGTCTTTTTGTTCCTAGTTAAGTGAAAGAAAGAAAGAGGCT
>JANQBM010000220.1:15426353-15447264 GCA_025594535.1 Erythroxylum domingense | reverse complement strand
TTTTGTTAAGTGATGTGACACGCCACCCTCGCGGGGCACAGATCCGGGTATCACTGTCGATATCGGGTTCGGGTCCAGCGGGAGTCGGGTGTTACACTTTAGCCTTTCAAGAAATTATCACAACTCCAAGATTAAGATGACCAAGAGGACAGTGACACAGAAAATAGTAGAATCTAGCTTCCTTGGTGCAGTAGCATGTAAAGACATTAAGTGAAGATGATGATTCAACAAGCAAGAAAAATTCCAGTAGGTGTGAGTGAGAGAGAGAGTTTCGGTGGTGAGCGAACAAAAATGGTGAGGAATAAGACAACCAGAAACTCCAGAAAAAACTCATCTCCTCCAATGCTAGGTGTCAACAAATTGTAACAATATGTGTCTTCTTGTATGTTCTACACTTGTCCCGTTTAAGAGCTGCCACACATCCACACAACAGGCTGCCAATTGTCACCAAGTAATTAGTCCACTTATAAACCATCAATAAACTATATTAATTTAGGCTGAATTGGACAAATATTCTTCATTAAAGTTGTATATTATCCTCTTAGCTTTCTAATGGTATAAATTTTGTAATTTTTAGACATCAAAATCAAAAGATATGACACTTACAAGTTTGAGTGTCACACAGGGGTGTATGTGCAAGATTTGAATTTGCTAAAATTAATATAAACATAGGTATTTTTTTTAAGTACTTACAAGCCTTCTTTTTAGTTAATCTTTACCCAAACCTTACGTAATATATCCATGAAATATATTCCGAGACTTGAGCCTAGCATTAATACCCTAAGTGTCTAATGAAGACAACAAATTCCCATTCTCTAAGTATGATTCATTAAATCATAATTTAAGACATATGCAATAAATGTTCAATGAAACATTTCAACTAGTGTACAATTTGGGGCCTTACATGTAAATTCTAAAAAACATGGATAAGGACCAATAATTATTGCTAGACTTGCCAAAAAGAAAGTTGAAGGAAAACAAATTGATGCTCAATTTCCTCCTCCATACCATAAGGTATGTGGTAAGCATTCTAGCCTTTTCAAGTCAGAGGTTACTATATGCATTAGGCAATTTGGACCACTTCATGTCTCCAGTTGTAAAGAAATTTTTGAGGATGATAAGAAAGCAATGTTGTTATTTTTAAAGGTATAACACTTTTTTTAATTGCAATAGAGTTTAGTTTAATTGCAATAGAGTTTAATTTTTTTATTGCATTGAATTTGCTTCTTAATTTTCCTAACTATATTTTTATATGAATTTTAGGATAAATTCAAATTTTCAAATCAGGTGCAATATTATGTGATGCAACAAGTGCATGTACAATATGAAAATCGACAATATCATTTGCATAAAAGCTATCTCAAGGGCAAGGATTGCACAAAGGATGTGGAGAAAGGTGATTGACAATAGTTGATTGAGAATAAATGTGAAACTCTAAATTTTAAGGTAAATTTTAAACTTAAGTACTTTAACTTTTTTTTTGGTTGTTTTCTTTGATTAAAAGTAAATTATTTATCAATGTATAAGTGCAAAGCGAAAGAAACAGAAGTAATAGAAGAAATCAACAGATGAATTTAGTTTTTGGTATGAAGTTCATTGTACAAATTGCATATGGGATGGTAAAGTAAAATTTTATTTTCTTAAAATTAAATATTTTTCTTAAAAAATAAGTTCCAATTAATCATTAATTTTCTTTGTTCTTTTTCTTTTTAGAAAGATAAAGACTCTAATGAGTGGAATGATGCTGTTAAAGTTCGGAAGGTATCTCGACAAAAGCCAAATGGAACTTGGTCTGTTCCAAATGGAGAAGAAATAATGGTACGAAAGTTATAGTCAAATTAGATTTTTTTAATAAATTTTAATATTAATTTACTAAATTTTCAAATTCTATCTAAATATGTAGAATAAGCTTCAAGAAGAGGGAAAGAAAAATAAAGAAAAGATTTCGTCTACACCTCTACCACTCGTTGAGCATTTCGGTCTTGTCCTAAAAAGGAAGTCAAGCTACTCACGTGTTCTAGGTGTTAAAGGAATAACATCTTAAGTCCCAAGAAAAAAGTGAAATTCTAGCTAAAGTTGAGGCTGCAAAGAAACATGCAAGTGATTTAGACGATAAAGTTGTAAGACTTACTGAAATCACAAAAACACAAAATGAAAAGATTCAGGCTAAAAATGAGAAGATTTAAGCTCATGATGCAGCTATTGAGAAGCAAACCAAAGAAATGAAACAAATTTAAGTTGTTTTTGCACATTTAGCAAATACTGGAGTAATTCCTAGTTTGTTACTCAATTCTTCTACCTTAATTGAAGATCCATCAAGTGCCACAACATCAACCCCAATTACTAATGTAAGTTTATAAATTAATAAAATCTAGAATAGTTAGTATCATTTTTTATCATTACCATTATATTATTATAAAATGTTAGTACTAAATTTATAGCTTAATAGTTTATAAACTAATTAACTGATTTTATTTTTATTTATTTGGTAGGAAACAAATCAACAGTGAAGTTCATCCTGAAGAATAGCTAGGAAATTTTACCTTGGAGAGTTTTAGCTTAAATTAGTACGTAATAGTTTAAGATAATCGTAATAAATAATATTCTTAGATATTAAATTTTCCAATTTTATTTATTGGAAATTAGAATTTATTACATTTTGGTGATTTTTATATATTTTATATATACTAATAATTTTATTTGTTTGTCTGATAATATCTTGGTACTAAAAATCTGTATCATTTGTGACAACTTCTATTTTATGGCCACAAATGCAAAATTTTTATCGATTAAGTAATTAAATTGTTAAATTTAATAATATTCATTGTAACAAAAACGAACACATTAGTGATAGATTAATTGTAACATATATTCTTAATTTAGTGACAACATTATTGTAACATATAATGTTCATATTTGTGACGAAATATGTTAGACAATATAGCCACTGATGCAAATTTCTTTTACAGCTAATGTAATTTCATTGATGAATTGATAGTTTTATTTGTGATAATAATAAACACATTAGTGACAATACTTTTTGTAAGAATCAATTTTCATTTTTATGACGAAATGATGTTGACTTTTTTATTAAAATATTAGTGACCAACAAGTAATAGACACTGATAAAAAATTATAGTGACAAATATTTTGTCACTATTTATAACTATTTTAGTGGTGATACTGTTGTAACAATAAAATGAAATATTGTTACGACTTTATTCGTCACTAATTTATATTATTTGTGTCAACAAACTTGTCATAAATATGTAAAGTTGTTGTGACCATATATTATTGTCACACATTCCATAGGATTCAGTGTCAACACTTTTGTCACAATATAATTAAGTTTTGTTATGACTTAATTTTTCACTACTTTATATTACCTGTGACGATAAACTTGTCATAAATATGTAAAGTTATTATGACTATATAGTTTTGTCACAAATTTCATAAGTTTTAGTTACAATATTTGTGTTACAAATGTGTTGCATAATTATGACCATTTCTTAAATTAGTGACTATTTCATTAGTGATAGAGGTATTTGTGACAGGAGGTGACGACTTTAATGATTGGACACTAGTAATAATTGTGACTAAAATTACTACTTTTAGTGACAACTTTTACATTCATTAAAAATACAATTTCTTGTAATGTATTTGTCTAAAAACACACAACCAGCTGCTCCTAAGTTATGATGGTTGTAGGGGTTAAAGAATGATACCATGCCTTGGCTTTATCCCTTAGTGTGAAAGGAAAGAACCTTATCCTAACTACATTTTCTGACAGTCCATAATATCAAAAAGTATTGCATATTTCTAGGAAATTCACCAAATGGGCGTTGGGATCTTCATTAGCTAACCTATAAAATTACACATTGGTTTCTAGCATATTCAACAATGTTGGCTTGATCTCAAATGATGTTGCTTAAACCATTGGTCGAGTGATGCCTTGATGTGCAACGTTAAACCCTAGTCTTATACTGGTTTTCTTGAGGATGTTCCTCCGCCATTTTTTCTTTGGTATCTTCTTGGTGTCTCGCATTTCAAATTGATCATTATAGTCTTGTGATATCAAGTGCTAGAGTTTATGTAATCTTGCTTGAAGTCTAAGTAACTTTTATGTTCATGCAATCACATGGACATAAGAAAGGTGAAAAAGAAATTCCTTAGAACAAAGGATTTCAGCTAGTCCTAAACTAACTTCCCGACAATGGCGTTAAAAACTTGTTGAGCAAGTTTTACCTAATATAAAACCCTAAATAGCTGCAAGTATACAGATCATAAACTTGTAGTAATTGACCACGAGGAATTAATTAAAACTAAATGAACCTAACTTTGTCTAAAGTTTAAAAATGTGATTTAAATGAAAACAAAAAATAATGAGAAAATTAAGCAATCAAACATAAGTTGAGTGGAAATAAAATTCATAAATTAACATAATCAATTCAAATTGATCACTTAAACATTTAATAATTGAGTTGCCACAATAAAATAAGAATGATCAATTATGAAAGTATATGATTCATTATATTATCATTTTGCTACCTTAATCATTTTTCATTTAATTGGTATCGATCCTAGATTTATGAAGGGTTGATTACTCTCTCTCAAGACCTAATTATGTAACCCCAATTAATAATCCCTAATTGATTCCAAAATTCCATATTTGCAATCTCTTAATTAACAAAAACAACCTAACATTTTCAACTAGTTCTTAAGCAATCTATCAGATAATCAGGTTCTCATACAAGATCTCTCTTCGTATGATTATAAATTTGATATTTATGTGACTTATGAGGTTGTTAACTCTCATTATCCAACCTAATCGAATTACTATCGACTTGCTATCGTGATTTATTATCAAAGTATAGGCAAACACAAATTTCACAACACTTAAAACATTTTATTGAAATAAAAAATAATCAAGTCACAAAATGAGTGAAAAACAAATCCTAATATGAAATTAGAACATCATCAATATGTACAACATTCTCAACCCCAGTTCGTACATCAAGACAAAGGAAATAAACAAAAGAAAGAGAAATTTTTTATTGGACTGGTTTGGAGTTAGTTGGATAGTAGTTGCTCCTCTTTCTCCCTTCTTGCTCTTCCTTGCTTCTTCCTCAAATTGGTAAGATATAGGCTAGCTAGTTTTGATCTCTTAATGTTCTTTTATAGCTTAAGGTTCATTTTAGGGCTTATCGAGGTCATTTTGTTCCAAAATTACTGTCCAAACATTTTTAGAAAATGGAGAATCTCGTGTTTGGCAAGTATTTGTTAGTATAAAAGTCTTCTATCACGACCGTGACACTCTAGTCACTATCATGACCTTGGGGAGGGGTCTTCTGTCATAATCATGACACTTATGTCACATTAATGATCTGCCTTTTAGCCTAAGCTTGATTAAACTTCCTTTAATCTTTTTTTATCTGGGTTCATACACTAACAAACACGTCAAAACGCCTCAAATAATGCCAATTGTTAAGGAATTAAATACTACCAAAAGTATAAACCAAATATTATAGAGCCAAGAAATGCGAGAGTTGAAGTGGAAACCTAATGTGAGAAAAACAGGGAAAAGAGGAAGAGGAAGGAGAGTAAGAACTATAATTTATATCGCACGTAAAAATATTATTAGAAGATGAAACAACGTAAGTAAGAGGAGGAATTGGAATCACATATGGAGAAATTTAAAGGAACATATATGATAAGGCAAGAATTTGGGAAATGAAGTTGATTTATTTTTATTCATAAATTGTAAATTTTACTTATGCTATTGAATGAAGTTTTACAAGATTAAAATTCACACAAAAAGCACCAGGATCAAAAAGATGTTTTGTGCTTTCAATCAAACCAACAATCTTAAACCACTATTAAATAAAATTTCTTACCATTTCGGTCAGTAGTGCAACCTATAATGAGGCATTATCTATAAGTGATTTAAATGAATATTAAGGAAATCATTGAGAATGTGAGTACAATGGAAGGAAATAGTTAAAAGAAACTAATTTATAGTGTTTACAACCTTCTAATTGTAAGCATTGTAGATTTTTTAGTAAGTAATGCAATCATAGTTAATCTTGTTGTTGTATTTTTTGTATTATCTTAATGCTTCATTGTCAAGTGTATGTTGTTACAAGTCTATTTCAATATTTTTATTATATAATATCCATAAATTAAAATTTTTTAAGGCTTATAAGCATAAAATAATGTATGTTATTTTTAATAATCCTTATATAGTAACTTTCCAAGATATAACTTGAAACTATTTACTTAGTTTTAATATTCCATAAATTTAGACTCGTAAAATTAATATAAATAACCTTCCTACTAATATATTCTTTACATACATACTTAAAGTAGGCAAAGCTTTTGCTTCCCTCTACCAAGTACATGAGATAAGTAAATTTAAATTGAAACAATAAATATGTAAACAATCGTAGGATTGTGACCCCACTCTTTTTCTAAGAAATAAAATTTGTAGAAATTCCATTGAAAGGAAGTAAATTAACTAAGTTACAAAGGAAAAACTAAATGGTATATATTGATGCACCACTAATCTTATTACCATAAGAAGATAAGAAAAAAGTATGATCATTAATTAATAGTTTTCTAAATGGAAATAAAGTAAAGGCTAGTCCTATGTTTGCTAATAAATAACATTAAGCGCAATATAATTTTATTCCAAATCTGATAGAGAAACTACCCTTCATCCAAGTATATGTTAGAGAAAACCATAGTGTTTCTGTCAATCCATATGCTGCTAACAAGGTAAGAAAGAGATGAAAAATATCCATCTATCTCCTTTAGACAAGAATTGCATGCTAGAAGTCCATAACAAGATGTTATTCCAATCTTTAGGAGGAGAAGCTAGATTACACTTCTCCAATTTTGTAACCCAAGCTTTGTAAGTGTAGTGGCATTTCAAATACAAATGATCATAATTTTACAAATTAGATTTATTAAGAATACAACAATTTGGAGTGGGGGAATAACTTACAAATCTATCTAATGGAGGTAGTTCATTTTGTGTTTCGAGCCAAAGGATGTGAGTAGCCTTAGGTTAATTATCCCTACACCAAACAACCTTATACTAAGGTACTATATTATTGAGAGTTAAGAACAAGGTTCTACAAGATTAGTTCTTCTAGCAACCATTTATGGAAATCACCTATACACTTTTGTCTTCTATTGATCTTGAAAAGTAAGTTTAGATATCATATATTACCACATTAAGGAATATAATTAAGATGAATATTCATAATAGGAAGAGTTTGTGCAACACTTAATTTGTTTTCAATGAAATCTTTGAGAGTGTCGAAATCCCTAATGTGAAGCCTAATAAACACTCAAAATGTTGAGTTGATTCTAGACAGCATAATGCCTATAAGGGGTTAGAAATCATAATGACTGGATCTAGAAACAGAGATAGGAATTCAAAGGTATTAAACTGGCATCTTGGATCTCTTGAAACCTGTAACTACCTAAACTAAGTTTTTTTCATTATTAGCACTAACAGATAGGAACAAATAACTTTTAGCATTAATGATGCACAACCCTAAGAGTTTGATGAAGATTTTTAGAGCGAATGAAAGGGAGGTAATTGAGTTGATGCCAACTTTGGAGAATAGAAACATATCAGTTACAAAATTTAGGACTAGAATGGCTAGCTTCTTACATTTTGCATGGAATTTTAAATAAGAATTTCTCGTAACCATTTTTCTAAGCAACTTGTTGAAGACTTCCATGGTTAGAGAAAATAGGTAGGTAAAATAGGGTCCCCCTACCCAATCCTTCTTATGATGAACTTGGAATGTTCTCCATTTAGCATAATGTTGAAAGAGACAGTGGAAATACATTGTTTTATCCATCTGATGAAGCTAGAGAGGAAATCATAAGCCTAAAGTATGTGGAAAATGAAATTCCAATCAATAATGTCATAGGCTTTTTGTAACTCTATCTTCATAGCACATTATAAGCTTTCTTTCTATTTTAAATGTTGAACAACTCTTAAACAATGGAGATACTATCTCCAATCTGTCTCCAAGGTAAGTAAGCACCATATTCTGGACCAATCATATTCTATAAGACTTCTTTTAACCTTTTAACTATAACTTTTGCAATGACTTTATACATTGTAATCCAGCAAGCTATAGGTCTATAATTCTTAAGTGTCATCTTTTCTTTGCCTTTAGGAACCAAACATATGAAGGATTGATTAACCTACTTAAGAAGTTTGCCACTCTTGAAGTATTCCAGGGCTACTTCCATAAGGAGTTTATTAGTAAGACCTAGTTTTAAAGAAGAGGTTTGCATTAAAGCCAACAAGACTAGGCGCCTTTGAGGGATGTATGGAATTTATAACATTAATCACTTCTTGTGTGGAAATTGGTTTAGAAAGTAATCAAAATATGTAGCAGTTATTTGACATTGGACAATTTCTTAAATTAGCTTAGCAGAGAATTTAGCATTTGGTGGAGAACCAAAGTAATTAGAGAAGTAGTTTACAACTTCATTTAGGATTTGAGTCTGAGAGGTGAGGATTGTACCAGAACTGGTCCTAGTTGAAATTATGTTCTTGGCTTGTCTAGAAATTATAGTTTTGTGAAAAAAAAACTAGAATTTCTATCATCTTTAGAGAGGCATGTAATTTTGGATCTTTGTTTCATTAGAGCTAGTGTAATCAAAATCTAGAACTTTTGAGTAGTTGTTAAGAGCTTCCTTTTAAGTATTTTGTAATGACATAGAATTAGGGTTCAAGTAGAGATCAATTTGAGCTTTATTTAGGGCTGCCTTGGTTGAAGTAAGAACGTGATGTGCGTTTCCTATATTTTCCTTATAGAAAGCCTTAGACTATTCCTTGATCTTTGCCATTTTTCTGTCAAAGATGAGTTGCTTAGTGCCTTTGACCTTAATGCTTAGGCCCTTCAACAAAGTTAACCAGGAATCATTAAATTTGAACTCATGTTTTCTCGGGACACTAGAGTTGTTTAGTTAAACAATAATAGAAGAATAATCTGACTTTTTTGTTTTCTATTGAAAGTCTTTAACTACTATTTCCTCTATCGCATATACTGGACCTCTTCCTTGTCCTTAATTATGCTTTCAAACTCTTAATTTTCACTTCGAAACTGTGGTTTACTCATTCACATTTATTTATGTTTGCACCTATTAAAAAATAATTATTACTTCTTTTTCTTTAAAACTTTTATCTTTCTTTAAATTAGATAAATATCAATTTCATTGTCCATTAATAATTTCTATTTTTATTAAACGTGTTCTAAATTATTTATAGTGCGTCAACCATATAAAACAACGGGACTCCACGCGATATAAGAGAACATCTATTTTTTGACATTATGGCAAGGAGACAACGGCAGCAATATGAACAAGCTATTGGACTATCACTTTTAAATACACGTAAGGGTATCTTGAATACATCTAAATCAAGGTGTCACTGATCCATATCCCATGCACTTAATTTCCTTTTAGATATGATCGAATGTTGTCTAAGCAAAGTTGGCCTAATCAAATGGAATAATAAATTAAACGAGTTTACTTCATAGAATTATGGAAAGATGTTTACATCACTTTTGAGACCGAAGTTGGCAGTTTTTATATTCATGTAGTTAAATTTAACATGTCAACATGATCAAAGCTTCATGACCTTCAGCATCTTATAGAAATGCCAAGAAGATTAAAACTTAAATTATCAGTCAGAAGTCAATACACAAAAGGATTAGTCACTGAAATACACAATTTTCGGTTTCAGAGCAACGAACGATATGAGCAATGGGAAAAACCAATGGAGCAAAAAGAATACGAAAATAGTTACGAAATGTGAATTCAAGACCCAAATGCATGCCCATATTCTTAGATTGAAACAAGACTGAAAGAACCTCACGTATCAGCACGTAGCCTACGCCTTGAATGAAAACTGGATGGGATTACAGGTGGAGGACCCAAGAACTCTGCGCACATATCCTTGAAGAAATTGTCAATAATGTCGAGATATGCAGTGCTTGTAATTCGAGAATAATAATGAAGAACTTCCTCAATGTCAAGGATATGATCTACGTTGCTAAGGTCCATCATCTCCATCTCCTTTAGCTTCTTTGCCACCCACCAAATCCTCCCCTCTTTGGTCAAACAATTAGATCTTGCATCATCTTCTTTTTTAACTTTTTGCCCCTCGTTACAGCTCCACCCATTCTTGATATCATCCCTAGTATAATCATTTCTTCTCTGTGTGTGATAACTCTTGGCAGAACCTAGTTTGGCGAAGTTCATGAAGCTTCCATTTAGGGCATCATCGTCTACTTGCTCATCTGGCTTGGTTGGGGTACTCATCCGGTTTGATGACATCAATTTCCTTCTGTTTCTCCTCAATCCTTTATTGTTGTGATCTGCGTCCGATCGGTTGGTGAGGTCGTTATAGAACTTACCCAAGTCGTTGTTGCTCAAACCTTTTTGCGAATTTATCTCCAACTCAGAGGCATCGTGTTCATGTAGGCGGTTGTAAGGAGGGGTCTTCGGCAGCTTCAGGTAGTGGCCACCGGAGAAAAAAGATCTGAAGCCTTGAAAGGTCTTTCGCCAAAACTTTTTGGTGCTGGAAATGGGATTTTTAAGCAACATTTTTGATGACTCACGGGTTCTGTCTAGGCTAGGGTACGTAAGTTATTATATGTACGGATGCAACCAGTGCAACTAATCCTGCATCAAAAAACAAAGATCTTTCTCGCGGTGGTCGATTACATAGAAGCTTCCAATGCGCAGGATTGAGGCAAGTAAGCTATATTAACGGTTGTTTAAGGGTAAAAGAGAGAAGAAGAGAGAAAGAAAATTAATGGCGAGTCCCCACTGCTTTTCTCTTTGTCCAAACATACAATGGCGTTCAGCTTGATGTAAGATGGTGGGACTGTTGTCTGTCATTGTTATAAGATAGTTTCCTTACTTTTACTTTTCATGGTGGGTGCGTTGGCTCTTTTAGAGAAAGATAGGAGCGCGTACGGTTGTTGAATTGGTTCTCTCTCCATTCCTTGCAACGACTAGCTGGTGCGTTTTCTAATGGCATATATATTACTTTTGTGTAATGATTGTCTACGATCCATGTACCAACAAATGTACTTGGATATGTAGATTTTAATTGTATCATCGACGCTTCAACTGAAAATATGGGACTATTTCGTTGATGTGATAATTACTGTAGCTAATTTCTAATAATTATACGCTCGAGGAACTTCAATTAATTTTGGTCTAATGTAAAACGCAGTTTTATCTTGCACGATATTTGATTTCAATTTGTTTTAAGCAAGGTTTTTAAAACTAGACCGGTCTGACCAGAAAAGGTGTGAACCGGTTAGTAGTCCAGTTCGGTTTTAACAAAAAACCTGTTAGTAGGAAAGCCGGCCAGTTTGTTGGAGAACCGGTTGGTTTTCATCCAACCGGTTACAAGGGTTTCATGTCATCTGGGTCTGTTACACTCCATCTTCCTCCACGTTGCTCTGCTACTTCCACAAGGTTCAAAGTTTGCAACTTTCTTTATCTTTCTCTGCTGGTTTATCAATATACGGATACTAACTCGAAACATTATTGTTTCAATTTCACAAAGCACTCGTCGCCTCCGCCATGTTCTCTCTTCTCAGATGCCTCTGCCATGTTCTCTCTTCTTTGAAAAGGGTACTTTAGTATTAAGACCATAGATCAAACTAGACGATGCCCAAACAATAGCAGGTTGTGATTGTATTTCTTTACAAACTTCTAACAAGCTAACAAGATCAGCAATGTTACTATGTACATAAGACTCAGGATTTTACATTGCGTACCTAACCCCAGCTTGAGCAATCAAATGCATCACATGAGAGAAACGCACAACCTCAAATTGCTTCTTTAACAAACCCACGTCGTTAATGTCTTCTTCGATGATGAAGAAGAGCAAAAAGGGTCTTGCTTGGTTGGTTGATTTGTGTGTTCTATGCCTTTCCTTTTCAGCCATGAAAATATGAAATCTTTCTAGTTCTTTTTTCTTATTCATGAACTCTGTGAGTTGTATAATTCAATCACATCAGTTTATTTTCATTAAAAAAATTATAAGTTCACGAATTAAATTAATGCACTGTTCTCGAACCATCACCTTGACTTTGGGGATAAGCTTAGTAATATGTGACAGTGCAAGTGATTAACTTTTGCAGGGAAACAAAATATTAGGTGACATAGAAAGATTAATTCCGAATTGTTGGAATGTAAAACTTCTTAATCCCAAGAACAACTATACAAGTAAGGTTGGACCGAATAAGAGTAATGTCAAACGTACTTAAAAAACAAAGAAAGAGAAAAGAAGGCAGAAAGAAAGGGAAAGGGTATCTTTGAAGAAAACAATAATGGATGAGTGTAGATTTGTTCTTCATTTAGTGAATGATTTAATGAGTTTTACTAGTAGAGGAGAAAGAGAAAAGGTAGCTTAATAAAGAGAAGTGAGTATTTCTTAGATATCATACCCTTTTTAAGTTTTTATATTAAACTCATATTTATTTATTATGTTCATTATATAATAATAGACATTGGCATATTTTTTATTTTAATATAATTTTTTATTTTTATTTATTCTTATAAATTTTACTTTTTATTTATTATATTCTAGTTTTATAACGGTTCACTACCAGTTGAACCTCAAAACTTTAAACCTTTTCTTCGACCAGTTTGATCTCCAGTCTGGTTTTTAAAACATTGGTTTTAAGATGCTGAATCAAAAAAATGTAACACTACAACAAAGTATATTTTTGGCTAAAAAAACATAGCTAATTATTTAAAAAATTGTAAGCTACAAGTTATCTGTTATGTTTTTGTTTCATCGCAGAAAACATTGTCAATTCTTAGTAGTTAAAAGCTATAGACGACGTTTTAAAAAATAATAGACAAAAACTATTAGTTACGAAAATTTTCTATAGCTAAAACATTAAAAAAAATGTTGCTAAAAATCAAATCTTGACTAGGAAAAATTTGACACCAAATAACTAACGAAGAAAATAAAACATAGCTAATAGTTTTTTGCTACATTTTCATCTTTGTAGCTAAACAGTATAAGCTACATTTTTCATTGTGAATTTATCATAAAATTAAATTGTATAAAATATTATTAATTCAAAATATCGAGCATTATAAATATAAAATAAAATTATATAAATATCATTAAATTATATCAACAAAAAGAATATAACATTAAAGGATGGTTATTTGTTCCTATACAGGACATTAATGACAACTTGAACAATTCTTATAAATAAAACAATAAAGAAAATGATCAGTTTACAAATTGTAAATGCTCAAATGATAAAAATAATAGAGCATAACTCAAACGACTTCCTAGTTTTGTCTATATTGATGAACTAGTAATCATCCAAAAAGTTTTATTAAAATCAACTAAAATTGTTATAAATATTGATACAATAAGTATTTGGTTCTAGTTAAAGCAAACATCACATAACTTTACCACTCATAACATGATCACTCATCAGTTACATCTTCATCCATTCTATAATCTGAAATAAAAAGTATTAAATTTAAATTATATTATGTATTGGAATTGAAAGAGAAAAAGTATAAGAGATAGAATTAATACTCTTCAATTTCCTATTCATTAATTTATGTCATAATATGGGCAATGTAATCTTTTAAATAACATATCATGTTTTGCTAATTTTACTCAAGCTTCTTGTTCCCTAATTACATCAGCTCTTAATGCATTTGTGCTTGTTTTTTTCCTCTTGATGGTGTTCAATGATTATTTTATATGTTAAGGTTGAAGCATTTGGCTTAGGGCTATAGCTAAGACCTTTCACATAGCCGGAATGTTAACCATATATTGTATCACAATTGTCTTTTGCACTGATCTCATTCCCCTTAGACACAGATTTTTCTAATAACTCTTGCATCTTGTTGTAAAATTAAAAATATAAACTCAATATTCAATCCAACTAATACTACTTACTACTACATTAATACATGAATAAAAATATTGAACTAACTTTTATAGTCATATGTTGAAATTGGCTGCGATTTAATTCAAATTTGATATGAATTGAGTGAAGTTGATGTGGATGTTGCATGAATCTTAATTGGATTAATTTGTGAATATGGCATGAATTTAATCAAGAAGAATGGTGCATGAAAATGACCATTATATAGTTGCATATTTTGATCATGTCATGATTATACAAGTTGAGTCACGATATACAGTTTCATATTTTGACCATGTTTGGTTGTGAAAGTTAATTCACTATCGTGACTTGCACTCATGCAAGTTAAGTCTTGACAATGACTTGCACTTGCACGATCATGTAACTTAAGTTATGACTACGACTTGCATGCACGACCGTGCAAGATAAATCACAGTCATGACTTGCATGCATGACCGTGCATGTGTGAGTCACGACTGTCACTTACACACCGCTTTCATTTCACTCATTTTCGTTAATGTTTACGTGGCAACTGCAGAGGTTGAGGGAATGAAACCCTAGACCCAGGAGCAGACTATGAATAGAGAGAGTACGAGAGGTGGTGGCACACTACACTATCTTTCATTTTTACTCTTCACTCTTTATACACAAATAGACATTCGGGGAGGTAGACAGAGAGATAGAGAAAGAAGAGAGAAGAAGAGAAGAGAACAAAGGGAGTCGGTGAAGAAGAGAGAAACAAGATAGAGAGGTAGAAGCAGAAACAAGCCTTCGACCATCTGTTGAGAACAAACTGAAGTAGAAGGTAAGAGCTAACACGGGAAGCTTAAGAGGGGCAGGAGACCATCGTACCTCACTCACTCGATCCCTATTTGCATGCTCTATTATTCATCTATTGCAGTGTTTCTGTTGTTTATTGAAATTGTTACTTTTATAGCTTGACCGACTACTATTTGTTTTATTTTTATAGTTCATTTATTATTCACTATTTTTTTGCTTTAATACTTCTGTTGACAGTAACATGGGATCAAAGTGTATGAAGATAATTAATTGTATTTATGCTATAATAGGCTGATCTCTTTTTCTTGAGGATTAATGAAGTTATTTTAGTCCAATATGCATAACTGAGGGATTGTGTGTTGTCTTATCTTTTCTATAGTTTTTGAACTGAATAGATGTAATAATGTGATCCAACTTTGCATCATTTTAGTATTAAATGAAGGATTGAGAGGAGAAGTTTAATATGAAACAAGAAACTATGATGTCTAGGTTAAGAATTATAAATATATTAACTTAAGTGATAATTAGTCGTCAAGCTTCCATAATTAATTCAAATTATAACTAGTTGAATACGAAAGTTAGATTAGTTCTTTGTTCGAGTTGATTTAGAGCCCAACTGTTAATTTTAGTAAGAAAACTTTCCAATTATTTTCATACTCATGCATAGGATATTAAATTAGTGAAATTAATTCTCAAGAGCCTTCCATCTCGATTAATCTATTTGTCTTTGCTTCCAATCGAGTTGTTTACTTTTCATTCTAATTTTGTAACTTTCTTTAGAACTTTCATTCAACAATTCAGGATATAGTGTTTAGGACTGCATTTGTTTTTATTTTTCATTCAAGATTAGTTTAGGTTAACCAATTTCACTTCTATGGGAGACCTGGGTAATACAACTATCTCGTGTACTTATGAGTATGATAGCCTAGTTCTTTTTAGAACTTTTTGGGCATAACAAATTTTTGATGTCATAACTAGGGAGGTGTTTAGTATTTTGAACTTGAATTAATTTTGATTGTTTTTGTTT
This sequence comes from Erythroxylum domingense, assembly GCA_025594535.1. Lineage (NCBI taxonomy): Eukaryota > Viridiplantae > Streptophyta > Magnoliopsida > Malpighiales > Erythroxylaceae > Erythroxylum > Erythroxylum domingense. The sequence continues at coordinate 15,431,499 of JANQBM010000220.1, read as the reverse complement.
GTTAAAGTGAATTTAATTGTTTTGTCTATTCATGCATATATTTTTGTTGTGTTATTTCATTGAGTTGCTTTAGTAATTTTCTTGTTAATTCACTATTGTTTTTATTTAGTTTATGCGAGGAAGGAGGTCCTAGGAAGGTAAATTTGCTCCCTTTATTGAAAACGTACATCAGATAAGAGAACTTCCAAAGGACGTTGAAGACAATCTCAAGAGACCTAAACTAAAAGATCAAGAGATGGATAAAAGGCAGCCAATAATGAAGGAGTATGCTAAAATAGTAATTGGTAGTGCCACTTCGTACATTCTTCTGGGAGAGGTAGCCAGAAACTATGAGTTAAAGTGTATCCACTATAATGTAATGCCTTCTCTTTATGGGGTTCCCAATTAAGTCCCTTTAAACTTCATTAGGGAATTCTATACCACTCTCCAAATGTTCCTGTTGGATGGCTTAAATGAAGATTAACTCAAGATGAGGTGCTTTCCATATACATTGAAGGATCAGGCTAAGGCATGGTCAACGACCCCCAGTTTATTGACTACATAGGAAGAGGTGTATAACAAGTTCACAGGAAAGTTTTATTCCTACTAGAAGACTTCTGAATTACGGACAAAGATAGCTGCCTTCGCTCAGATGGACGGAGAGCCATTCTATAAGTTATGGGAATGCTTCAAACTCCTGGTCATTCAATGTGCACACCATCATTTTCCACTCCACATGCAGAACCAGTTCTTTTATAATGGATTGACACAATAATATCAGTATACGGTAGACAATGCAATAGGAGGAGCTGTGGGAGAAAAGACTGTCGACGAAACATATGAGATCTTCGAAATGTTAGGGGCTAATTCTCAATAAAATAATGTGAGGGATAAGAGCTGGAGTTCATGAAATGAGCTCATATCAAGAAATGGCTATGCAATTGGTGGAACTCACAAAGCATGTGAAAATGCTAACCATGAGAAAATCTCAAGATGCTCTTAGCTATGAGGTGTGTGGTATATGCAAAAATTTTGGTCATTGAGCTAATGTTTGTCCATATTCTTTTGAATCTTTTACAGGTGAGGAAGAACAAGCAAATTCACTTAATGGTTTTCAACCAAGGGTATGAGATGACCTATATTCAAACACCTAAAACCCTAGTTGGAGAAACCATTCCAATTTCTCTTGGAAGTCCTGCAACCCACCAATGCAGCCACAACCACCATATCAAAAATTTCAAAGGTAGAATCAGTTCCAAGGGCAATCTTCGAGTGAGAACATACCAAGAAAGCCTTTTTTGGAGGAAAGCCTGAATGCGTTCATTCAAACTACTACTCAGAATCAAGAGATTTGATTCATTGGAAGCTTCTATAAAGGGAGATAAGACTCAAGTGGGGTAACTCACTATTCAATTATACGGAAATTAAAAAGGTAAGTTGCCTAGTCAACCCGAACAAGCTAAGGCTGTTACGATTCTAAGAAGTTGCAAGGTGATTGATAATCATATTGAGATTCCTTTTAATATGGCTAATATAGATAATCAAAAAGAGGAGAACCTTGTCAAAGGAAAAGATGGGCAAAACAAGAAGAGCAATAGGAATGACTCTTCAAGTCACACTCAGGGAGGTGAAAAACTGAGTATGCAACCAAGGATGATGAAGAACCAAAAATGTATAAAGCGACCGATCCTTATAGACCGCCAATTCCATATCCAAGCCACCTTAAAGATTCAAAACAAGATGAGCAATTTTCTAATCTCTATAGCATGCTTTCTAAAGTTAATATTACTCTACCATTGTTAGATGTGATTAGGAACATTCTAGCTTAAGTGAAGTTCTTCAAGGAACTCAGCACTAAAAAATTTAAGTTTGTACCACATGAGAATTTGATATTTTCTAAAGTAGAAAGTGCGGTCTTTTAGTAGCAGTTAACCCCTAAATTGAAAGATCCAGGGAGTTTCATCATGAAGATATTAATCGGTAATAGTGAGGAGGTTAAGCGCCTAATGCCTCATTCTATTTATGTGAAATTGGTTCTAGGATAATTAAGAATTACCAACAAGTGCTTGCAATTAGCTAATAGGTCAATCTGTTATCTAAAAGGAATAATGGAAGATGTGTTAGTGAAGGTTGGAGTATTGATTGTACCTGTAGACTTTGTGGTTTTCGATATAGGGGAAATAAAGGAGCAAGAGAAGGAACACCATACTCCTTAGGAGACCTTTTATGGCCACCAGCAACACTTTGATTAAAGTGAGTAATGGGAAATTGACCATGACTGTCTTAGGAGAAATAGTAGTATTTTTGATCTTTAATGTTAAACCTATCCCTACTACTATTGTTTATTAGGAGGGTTCTCTTCTTGGTCAGATTAATGCTATAGATTTTGATTTTGCCTTGTAGGAAGAAGAAATAAGGGAGTTAGACTTTGTTAAAGAGTTTGATAAGTATTGCCAATTGCTAGACAGTGTTGCGGGAGAAGAGTTTGGTAAATTCTTAGATACAGCCTCCAATAAAGAGAATAATGCAATCCCACCAAAAGTAGAGCTGAAAGAGTTACCTGAAAATTTGAAGTATGTGTTTTTAGGTGAAGGGGAAACATATCCAGCCATTCTTTCATCTACTTTGGATGTTGATTAAGAAGAAAGAACTTTGAGTGAGATGAAAAGATTGAAGAAATGCCACGGGATGGAGTTTGAGTCAATTTAAGGGAATTAGTCCCTCTATATGCACATAGAGGATTATCGTAGAAGAGGGGGCTAAATTAGTGAGAGAGACCCAAAGAAGACTCAATCCTAATAAGTGGGAGGTATTTAAGAAGGAAGTTTTGAAATTGCTTGATGCGGGAGTGATTTATCCAATTGTGGATAGTGAGTGGGTGAGCCTAGTGCATGTGGTTTCAAAATAATCCGGCATTACAATTGCTCGAAATGATAAGAATGAGTTAGTACTTCTATGTAACACCCACAAACCCCCTAGGAGAATACATGGATGCCACATAAAATAGTATAAACAAACTAAAGCATTCTAAATCATCCTTAAAAGTAATTCAAGCAAACATACATTATATTTCATTACAAGTTGAGTTACAAACAAAATACATTATACACATTGTACTTATCACAAACATGTCTTAAATCCTAATCCATCAGGTATTATAGTTATTACAAACCTTCAAACAAAATACAAACTGTCTCATTTATCAGATACAACTTAAAAACAAACTCAAATATACATTTTGTCAAAACAAAATTCAATCTTCTTCGCCACTGCAGTTGACATTGTCCTAGTCTCAAGTCTTCTTAACAAAACCTACACGGGACAAAACTACCGTGCTAAGCATAAAGCGTAGTGGGGAATAACTAAACCATACATAAACTAGCAACTGTTTAACAGTCACCTGACATCCACATATACTGAATCAAATTATATATAAGCAATCAATAAAGGTTCATATTAAAGAACAATTCAAGCATAATGGACTTTAGAACAGAATATGATCTATCACTTGAGAACATTTCTCATGTTAGTGCCAATCATTTAAGTATCAGAATAGATTGTACAGATGTTATAACTAATTATCAGAATAGAGTATAAGCCCTTCAGATCAGAATATGAATTGTAACATATCAGACTTTGTTTTGTATAAATTTAGAGTTTATCTTAAATCAAATCAGAATTTGTTTATATAAAAGCTGAACATGTATCAGAATATAAAACAAGTTAGACTGCTAATCCTTTTTACAAAAGTTGGTAACAGGACTAAAATAGAAGATGCCATGTTTGGTATTTGAAATAGAAGAGACTTAAGTCTCTGAAATAGAAGACACATAAGTGTTTAATATTAGAAGACACTAGAGTGTTTGGCACATAAGACACCTTAGTGTCTATTTACAGAAGCAAATATTAACCCTTCTAGGCATGCCTATTTACCCATGATTAGACTCAGCAGTTTTAAAACAAACCATTTTAGATTTTAGAATTTTATACAAAAGAAGAAGTACAACATATATCTTTATACAAATGAACTCATTCATTGACATTTAATGAAATAGAACATACCTTATAAATATAAACATATCTAATTATGTATCAATAGAAGTGTTGAGTCATCACACATTAAGTATATGCACACAATTAGCAAGCACTTCCAATATCATTACAACTATCAAACTCCTCGGATAATTGATGGTCCGGTAATGTGACAATATTATCGTAAAAATTCCCAATTCACAATCATTCATATCCAATTCGTAATACATAAGCCTTAAGAACTCATTCATTCATGAGGTTACCAAGCAACTCAACATTATGTTCATCATTATTAAACCATACATCCTTTATATTATCATCTCTATTAATAAACCATAACTCAATTACCTTTTACTCCATTAATCTAACATCATCTAGATTCTTTTTTAATCCCAAATAAGTTTACATAAACCATTCTTAAAAGTCCTAACCTTATATATGTCAATAACTACATAACCAAGTTTAGCCTTTTTTCTAGATTTTCTTAGGACATGTTTCGGGTCTGATTTGTATAGCCATTTGATATAGAAACTGAGATTTTTGGGCAATATGTTCTTCTAAACAAATGTTCATATATGTCTTAAGTTTCTAATGAACTAAAGTTCATACTATTTGGTTCATTATTTCTAAAGTTATCCCTAAAATAATATAGACTATTCCCAACCAATGATAGAATCCTAAATTCAACTTTAGGCTAAATTTCAAAATCCTTCTGGACAAAACCAAAATTCCATTATTTTGTGAAAGGTGTAGGTATATGTGCTTAGTTTAATCCACAATAAAAATCACCCCATTTAGATATCTATAGGTCAAGTTATAGCCCAAATACCGATGACTATTCAGTGAAATCTATTTAGTGAAACCAATACAATTCATTCACATCTTAAACCCTCAATGCCCTTACTCCAAGGTTCATCCTTTTCACTACAATTCCACCTTATTCATACCCCAATTACACATCAATTTCATGTCTAGACCTCAATTCATCATCAAGTCAATAAATATTCCCATACCTTCTTTAACTCAATTTCCTACTTCAATGATCAAACCATTCTAGCTGTAACACCCCAACTCTCGCCGAACCCGAACCCGATATCGATGGTGATACCCGGATCCGTGTCCCGCGAGGGTGGCG
>JANQBM010000220.1:15412524-15425433 GCA_025594535.1 Erythroxylum domingense | reverse complement strand
GTACTAAGCCATTAAATGTTTTCTTTGAATCAAGAAAATTTGATGATTTTAATTGCATCATAAGTGTGGCATTTATTATCTCTTGAATACATTGAGAAATTGTTATATGTTTGCTGCATGAATTGTGTTGATTTATGAAAACATTTTGAAAATGTTTCTTTTTTAAAAGATCCAAGTTTATGAAAGCATGTTTTTGAAATGCTTCATGGCCATGAAAAGTAAGAATTTCAAGAATTGTCATTTTTTAGCAACAAGTTTACAAGTCATGAATTATGTGTTATGTGGGTTTGTGGTGATCCCCTAGGTTAAGTCAAGTGCACTTGTCTAAAGGCTTCTCCCGCCTGCCACTAATGGTATGGAGCTCCTTTATGGACTCCCATAAGTTCACAGCTACACAAGACCATAAATTGGAATTGCGCTAGTACGTTCTATTCATGGCTACACAGGACCCTTAAGAAAAATGTGTAGTACGCTCTGTTTTGGATCCACCCAAACCATTCTGATGTGCTTATGTGCTCATGTATGTTAAAAAGTTTGATACATTCACGTTTTGTAACTTGTGAATTTTGGCATGAAAATTCAAGAATTTTAAGAAAAGTGTGCTTTATAAACTCAATGAAAGTTTTCAATGACAAGTAAAATGATTTCAAAAGTTTTTGCTTATTTTTTATTATAAATTGTTACCCACGAGCTGTCAAGCTCACCCCCTTCTGTCCTCACCTACAGGTAATGGTTAAGAGATGAAGTAAAGAGAATCAAGACATCGGTTCAAGTTGCATTTTTGTATTTTTAAGCTAGATTTTGTAAGAATGAGAATTTTAGTTAGATTTCAAATATTGTTGACACTTTTAGTTAGATTTTTTAGTATTATTAGTTCCAGTGTCTTATGTATGTCGGGATATTGAGATATGAATGTATTGGGGTTAGAAATGCCTTTATGGCTTTGTGAAAAACTCATGTATTTATGAAGTTAATAAAATATGGATTTTGTTGTGATTGATGAGAGTTGGTTGTCAGTATTATGAGATTTTCGATTAAATGTTCAATTAGGTTATATGTCTTCCGAATACGAGTTAGACTCCGAAAACAGAGCCTAACAAGAGAGGCGAGGCGCGTGTTTAAAATTTAACAAATAACGACATCGTTTTTATCTTAGACAGAATAATACAGGGTTAAATTGGATAGGAGATCTGGACTCAGTTTTATCACACCGTTATTGCACACACTTCAATGTAATTTTATGATTCAATTCGCATAATCAAAAAATAAAAAACTTTGATCCCCTTTTCTTCAATATTCACATACATTTTACTGCTAATTCTCATGTTATTAATTAGGCAGTTTTTGTTTAACTACTTCGCACAACCAAGTTTTTATCTTACAGAGCTTGACTGTGCACAATCTTTATTTTGGCCAAGTACCCGACTTGACGAGTGTCCCAACCAAGATGTTGACAATAAACTGTTCGATGAAGATGAACGTGCATCATCCATAAAGTTTTTTGAGATTCATGTCAACTCCATGCCTGTCAATATAATGTATTCGTAGGTTATTATTGCTACTGGCGAGGTAATATCATCTGTTAACTTATGATCATCATAAATCTTCACCAGGTTAATTGATAAGAGAAACATGAGATGGGAGACGAAAGGTTTTTAGTTTCATAACTTCCAACCTTTGTGTATAAAAAGTTCTTGTTTGCATGTGAGCCACAAGATTATTATCAAATTCCGCTTGTTTATGTTCATTTTTCTCTCTATTTTTATATCAAGATTTGTGGTTACAGTTGAAAACTTATCAGAGGTGTTTGGTAATCAGCAGATTGTATTAGATGTTAACTGATTTTTTCTACAGTTAGCTAACAGTTAATTATATTAACTGATTTAATCAGCGAACAACATTAGTTGTTTATTAAAGATGTTTAATAAAATTAGTTGTTTAGTATTATCTGTTTAAGTATAACATGACTTATGAACTCATAACGTAAAAAAAAGAATTTATAAGGCCATAATTAGATATTTAATTTTACAAAAATTTAAGTTTTTAACTCTAATAAAAACATAGAACGTTCTTAAAAACTTTGTCACCATAACATATTTTTTATTTTGTAACTAAAAAATTATTTCATTAGTAAAAAAAAATCTCAAGTTTTGTAACTACAAAATTGATCTTCTTTGTAAAAAAATGTATCACTGTAGAATACATATATGATTTTTAGTTATGTATGCTTTTTAGTTTGAATTATTCATAATATTACTGTAGCATAATTAGCATTATTCAAACATTATGAAAGAAAGGTATAATTAATTTTTTACCTATTAATTGTTAGTTTATCAAAAAAAATCTACTCTTATGGAGCTTTTAGAAATCAGTTTATTGAAATTAAATAAACTAACCACATTCACCAAATACATCAATAATTTTTTAAAATGGTCAAAAAGTTAATTTTTATTCAATAAATTAAAAATCAGTTTATCAGTTATTTGTGGAACACCTCCTTATCTACCAAGAAAGGGCCACTTGTATCTGAGTCTGAAAGTAGCAACAGTGCCTCTTTACACTTCCGGGGCCAGCCTAGCCGCTTCAGACACCAACAGTTGAATTCCCATGACTAAAAATTTTGTAGTCAAATCAGGAGGGAAAGATGTGGGGGCATTGGTAAATTTGATACGTAGGAAGCGCGTTTTGTGCTCCATGATCATTGATTCTCATAGCAACAAGCCTGTTTAACTTAAGAAGCAATCATGCACATATGATTGAATGATTTTCACGGAATAGCAACGTCGAGCTGACGTTGAAGAAACAATTACTCGCATTACGTTTGAGACCTTGTGATTGTTGATAAAAGGAATTTAACTGCTGATATAAAGCGTTCCTGTGATATGGATTTGAGATACATATCGTGACGCAAGGATCACTTTACTCAGTTTTCAATACCTTTCCTGTTTTCAGTGATGGTGACTTTTGAAGCCTAGTTCACTAGGATTAGGTTACAAAACATGTAGGAAGAATAGGATGAGTATATTATGGCCCCTTCCAACACTCCAACATATTACTATAACGATGTTACCCTCCGTGAGATCAAGAGTGGAAAATAAACGACAAGAAGGAGTTGACCTAATAGCTTTAGCTTCTCACTTGAGGCTCTCCTTTACAGGAGATCTTGAGTTCGAATCACGCTAAAAGAGGAAAAATAAAAAATTTATCCTATTGATGATCCTCTAACCCCCTGGGTAAAGCTCCTTGATCGGATCAATTACGAACGTCTCGCTTCCAGCGACAGTGGGATTTGAAGCTACTAGAGAATCTGAGACTGCTAAGAACCTGATGGTGAGTGGAGCCAGCGATCAATCAGCAATTGACCAATCAAGTATGTGACGGCTCCTTGTGCGCAGAAGTGTACAGGCTACGTAAGAACCTAAAGGATCTTGAAGTTCCAGATTTACATCCTCTAGGATTCTTGAGGTGGAGTCTTAAAGGCTTAGAATTAGTCTGGCTAAGTCGGAATACCTAATGTAATAAAAAAAAATGGAAGATAAACAACTTAGCTTCATTAAACATAACAATCCGGCCATGTCAATCATCACGATGTCAAATCAACTATAACATTCGAGATCACTTGGAGGGCATAACATATATCTTTGTCTACAATCCCCTTAAAAAAGATTAATTAAATTTAGAGGAAATGGTGAGGAATACGAAAAAGAGCCCCACCACAAGTTAAACAGATAAGCAACAGGGGCCATGAATGATGCCACTCTCAGATGAATACATGGGACGAACTATTCAGCTGGATTTTCCTCACTCTTGTCAACAGCACAGCCACTCTCAAGAATTGTACCACCAATCCGGAAAGGTGGCCAATATCGAAAAATCGATCTTCCTATAATATTCTTTGCAGGTAGAGGGCCCCTAATACATCCAAAATCAAAGAAATCAGTGCCTTTCTAAAGGGGAATAGAATAGACGAAACCTAAGTCAGTGGCAACAAGGTCAAGAGAAATTACCACACATGAGAATCATAGCTATTGTTACGGTTGTCACCCATCACAAAAACTGACTTTTCAGGCACACGCTGCATTTGAAAGCGTAGGCAATAGATGCAAAACACATTGCTATAAGATTATAGTATGGAATTTCTAACAATAGTCAAATCTCATTTTATCTGCTTACACCCCCCTTTATAGTTCCGAACTATAATGAAAACTACAAATAAAACAAAACGTGGAAAAGAAGGCAATTTATACTTACAACTGGAGTCATGCTATAAGAAGGTGGCTCAAGAACAAAGTTTTCGTCTCTCACAACCCCATTCACCATAAGCTTCCCATTACGAACCTGCAGTTAATTGATTCCCCATATTCCAAGGCCAAATTTTAGAACATTTAAAAACAAGTAGTTCTTAGATGCACTAAAGAATATTTCTTTCCGTGACTTGAATCACATTCCACATAGGAGACATTTGGTTGCCACTTTAACAGAATTAACATTGTTATGTAATAAAGAATGGAAGCAGACAAATGACTTGTCATCCTTAAAACCTAGTAGAAACTCTTGAAGCACAGGGAAGAATTAAAATTCATTAAATCAACAAGATGAGAAATGATTTAATAGAATTAGTTGAGAATTGCTTCTGTAATTATTCTGACCTCCACTATGTCACCTTCCTTAGCAACAACTCGTTTTATGAAGACGTCATCATAAATTCAATAAATCAACAAGATGAGAAATGATTTAATAGAATTAGTTGAGAATTGCATCTGTAATTATTCTGACCTCCACTATGTCACCTTCCTTAGCAACAATTCGTTTTATGAAGACGTCATCATCAGTGTATCCAACTTCTTGAAGGACTGGTGGACTTCTGAAAATCACTATATCATTTGCACATGGCTTTCTGAAATAGTATGTAACCTGGCAAGTTTAATTTGTTAATTATGCACGGTTATCCTTCAAGAAAAATCCATCTACAGTGTAAAGAGTGATAACTCTTAGGAAAAAAATACAAGGATGCATTCATTTTTAATCTTTAGAAACTCTTCAGTAACCAAACAAAAAAAAAAAGGAATACATTCACTATATGTGCAATCCTATTAAGATCTATAACTCTCCCAATCACATTTCAGAACATGAAGCCAACCCGCATAAAATTCATTGTTTTTCCATCCATAAAGAAGCCTAAAAAGTTGTAGTAACCTAAATTCAGGTCAAAGTCTTCAATCTCATACAAAGCGCAACACAAGATTTCATTACCTACATAAAAATATTATAAGTTCGAAAGCATTAAAACGCAACAGTACCTTCTCGGCAACAATCCGATCACCGACATCAAATGTGGGATACATCGACAAGGAAGGAATGTACCTTGGCTCGGCTACGAAGGTCCGAAACGCAAGCGAAACTGCCACAGCAGCAATCACTGTCTTTGCATCATCGGCATTGAAATTTAACCAATCCGGCAAAATTCCAGCCTCTTTGTCCACCTCCCCATCGCCGTCATCTCCACCATCACCGCCATCACCACCACCCCGACCACCATCGGAGTCCACAACTACGTTGGTGTCTTCACTCGAAGTTCTAATCCTATAGGAGCGGGTTCTGGAGGGTTTAGAGAAAGAGAAGGTGAGATTAGGGTTTCTAAAGCAGTATAATGGATGAGAAATTATGATGGATTTGGGGAGGGAGTTAGGATGTTGAACTGAGGGTAAAGCACATGAGAGTTGTAGAGACGACATCTTAGCCCGGACTTCTATATGACAGGGTTACATACAAGTGAGAGATGGGTTTCTATATCAGAGCCGGGGCGCCTGCTATCTTCTTAAAAAAAATTGGGTGTATTCCATGAATTTGCTAAAATTTAAATTAGACTTCAATATTTTAGAGTGTTCAACTTGAACTATAAATAGATGGAAAAATTGACGTAGTTAAGCCACCCTCGATTAAATGCCATGTAGCATATTTTTGAACTGACATTTTCTTAATGTAGATTTTTTTAAAATTTTATTAAAGCGGGCATCACATTGATGATGTATATCATATTTATTTAAAATTGATATGGCTCCTATGGAAGTTTAAACGCTACATTTGTAAGTTTGAAACACTTGCATTTGGAAGCTTGAGTTTAAATAAAAATAGGCTCCACTTCCATTTAAACACTGCGTCTCGAGCTCATCCCTAATGCTCACCATTTTGAAATTTGAAGCAGCAATAATTCGCACCGTTATTCCTTCTTCCTCAATCCATAATTCTCTTCTTCATATGATTTCAGTTTGATCAATTTTAGTATCAAATAATTATTTTTCAGATTATTTTACAACTCCCTAGATTCTTAACATTTCTTCTCCCACATATCGTTTCTAACGTTAGAAGCAACTCATAAGCTCTTCGAGTTTCTGAACAAGAAGTCAACAATCCATTACAGTGGGTCCATTGTTGTCTGACTTGTATGTTGTTTTATGTGTAGTCCCCCTAAATTTGCTTGTTTGTTTATAATTGTATGTTGCAGTCTCCTATACTTGTTAAGGTGTTGTATGTATGCTGTGATTCCCTATAGGTAGATTTATTTGGGAAGACAGGATGTTGGCAATGAATGTGTTGGCATCAGAGTTCTCCATATTTAAAAAGATTATACTTTTTTCATCTCTCATGTCTGGTTAATTATTTTTTCTCTTACATTTTCTTTCAGTGCAAACAATTTCTCTTCAAGGAAGAAAATTTACTTTGTTGTACTTAAAGTTTTGAGAGTTGGATGTAGACATTCCTCTATCAATTTATTTCTCCTTCAATCCAATTGTTAAATATTTAAATCAATTAATGAATAACAAATGCATAAGCTACTATTGCTATAAAAAAGATGGATTAGAAATGTAAAAAGTTGTTGATTCAATAAATTTAAAATAAGTACTTTAGCCAGAATAGTTGAGTTACGTGATAATCTATTAGTCCTCTTAATAAAGTTATTCTATTGATTGAAATGAAAGAATTCATATTTTAGCTCTGAACAAAGGACAAAGAAAATATGAAGATTACATCACAAGATTCGAACATCATTTAATCCAAATTGTAAGAAAATTTATTAGAGATCAAAAGGGGATCTAGAATATGAATTATTTTATTTATGTTTTTCTTCTGAATATTTGTTATTGGTTTAATTTTCTATATGTAGGAATTAAATTGTTTAATGCCTAGGTGTAATGAACCCTAAGTTGTGATGATAATATGATTTAGTCTTTATTCAATATAGTTGTATTGATTGATTTATTTCAATTCAATTAACATTATAATCCTCTAGATTAAGATCAAACCTAATAGTGAAATTCACGAATCAATAATCCAATTTTTAGGGTTTTAACTGAAAAGAGCTTTTAGTTAACAACTATAGGTTAGTTGTTAATAGTCTTGAGATAGATATTAACTTAAGATAGGAATTCCTATTATCCAATAATCAATAATTTAATTTCATGATAAAGGGTTAGTATTTAAGATATCTTAGGGGAGTTCATCACCTAAGTACTACTTATTTGATATTGATTTTCGTAATATTTTCTTTATCTAAGTTCATTATTGTGTCAACTTTAGTTTAGTTCGTTTTCTTTAATTTTTAAGTAAATTCACAATTTGATTTGATGGTTAGATAATAATAAAAAATAGTTAATATTAGTATTTACAATTCTCATGGGATCGACCTGTACTCACCAACGCTAGCTGCAGTTATACCGTACGCTTGCAATTAAAACCTATAATTCTTTATAAACAAATATTTTCAATCAAACTTCTCTTATCTTATTCTAAGCTTTTAATAGTTACTGCCATCTGACATATTTTGCTCTCCAAATTCTAGATGGTATACCTTGTTTCTTGAAATTGAGTTCTTTTCTCTTGCTAAAATTATTTTATATTGAGCAAGTTTTATATCTAATAAAACCCTCATTACATCACAAATATATAGATCATATCTTGTAGCATATTAGGTTATCAGTCCCACGAGGAATTAGATAAAACAATTTGAACATAACTTTGTCTAAGGTATTCAGAATGTGAATGGACTGAAAATTAAACAATTAATAAAACAAAGCAATTAAGCAAATAACAAATGAGTTGCCAAATTAATTTAGGGTTAATCATGGATGAATGCTTAGGATTTATTCTCTCATTATTTTTTTACTTATCTATTATTGATCCAATTATTTGTTGAACCTAGATTGCCTAATGTCTTAATTACTCTCTCTCAAGACCTAATTAATTAGCTCTAATTGAATCTGAAAATTCTAGAATTATAACCTTTTGATTTACAAAATTTTTCCTAACATTTTCAATTAGAGATGAAGTTATTTGTTGGATAATTAACTTCTCACACAAGATCTCTCTTCAAATGATTATTTATCTAATATTTGTGGGACTTATTGAATTGCCAACTTTTGTTGCATAATCTAATATAATTACTTTGAGTCACCCTTAGGATTTGTTGTCAAGTATGAGCATGCATAATTATTACAACACCAAAATATGTATTGAGTCATTAATAATCAAAGTCATAAAATAAATTTGGAGTAAATGCTAGTATGGGATTTATAAACTCATAAACATGTTTAACATCTTTTAAATCCAATTACACATTAATAATAAAGAAAGAAAGAAGAGAAAAAGAATGAAAACTTTATTTTCTCCTTCATTTGGAAAGCTAGAATTTCCTAATGTTGTTCTTGATATCCCACCTTGATCCACTTTGATTCAATGGTTGCTATGTTTTTTTAATGCGTTTAATATTTTTAAATAGTCTTAGGGTTCTGGGGATGTAAGTAAGGTTTTCCCACTTTAATCAGTTCCAAAAATGCTTTTAACCCTTAAAACAGATGGAAAATGTTGTGTTTAGGAAGTTGCTATCATGATCGTGGCTCTGGGAAATTACTCTTTATCACGATCGTGACACGGGAGACACAATTGTGTCCTTACCTGCGCAACTCCATACATGTCCAACATCCTTGTTCTTTAATTATCTGATTTGCAACACTAATAAACACATTAATCACCTCAAGAAACATAAAATTAAGATTGAAATCATGCTCTAAACCAATCAAACACTTAGAATATAAACAAATAGTCACATTAACATAGTTATAAGCCTTTACATATGATAATTATATAATAAACACTTAAAAACACACTAAAGCATAGATTAAAACATAATGTAAATTATACATATCATTTTACATCATGTTGGAATTGTAGAGGATTAGTGGCAATAGACTTAAATATATCTCACAATGATGCACGTAAGTTGGAAAAGGAGGCTTGAGGTCTAGATTGAAACTACTAAACTCCTTATGCCCTATGTGGGAAGTATTTTTTCTCCCTATTCCCTCTATAACACAGGTTTAGGTGATCCCTCCAATCTAGGATATAAGTGTAGTAATATGAGTTGTATTAATAGGAAACTTTTCCCTACTTGCATTTACGTACTTCTTATTTTCCATCTTGAATAATTGGACACCCATCTGTTAGATGATTTATATTTGCACATATACTGCAAACTTTCACGTACACCTACCTTACAATAATTTATCGAACAAAAGATATTTTCTCATCTAAACTATGTTCATGGATGAATTGCTTACCCTATTTGCCCAATGAACATTATTGCATATGCTAAATTGTTGAGTGTTCACCGTAATATGCCTAATTAAAGTTCTAGAAAACAAGGGAGTTTTTTCACATAGTTCTCTACCAGTTGCTACATCTATAAAGCTCCTATACATAAGTAATAATCATTCATCAAAGTATAGAAAAAGGAGTTATTCCTTGATATTTTGAAGAGAGTAGCTGGTATATAACATCTTGAAGTGTTCTTAATACTCGTATGGGGATTTTCCATGTTGTTGCTTTATCCCAACAATTTTCGTTTTTTTTTTTTGTTCTCTTTGATGTTGGAAAGCACTTCTCTAAAAATAGTGTCTTCATTTTAATCTATGTGTTAACGCTCCCTACAGGCAAATCAAAAGGCCAATCTTTTGCTACATCTTTTAGTGAAAATGGAATGGCTCTCAACATAATCTACTGTTTCGTCACCCTTAGAGGTTTCATACTAAAAAAAGAACCATTGAGCTCCTTGAGATGCTTATAAGCATCCTCACCTTTAGCTACAACACCATGAAAATTAGGTAGAAGATGTATCAATCAAAACTAAAGCTCAAAAGTAATATGTTCAACAAAATTTGGAAAAATAATGTATGATGACCTTTGAGTCAAATTTGGGGCAGCCAACTCCCAACTCTCTTATATTTCTTGGATTGGCCATAGCTTCTTCCGAATTGATTTTTTGTTATATTCCCAAAGTGGCTCTATTTTCTTTATGCAACCTTCACAGTGTCTTTTTAATCTCAGGATAAAATTAAAATCTCTTGATGTGGAGAATAGGAAATAACTACAAAAACCAATTATATATAAAAACTCTAATCAAAATCAAAAACTAAAACTAAATCACTTCACTTCTCGGCAACTAAGCTAAAAATTTTAATAAGCATCAAACACTTCAGAAACTAACTCTATATAACTAAATTTGTAGTAGTGTTTCCAAGGATTATATCCATAGAGAGTGTGTGTTTATATTTTCTACTGAATAAACCGGTGCTGATGATTTTGGGGGGTTAGTCAAAATCAATTAACAAAATAAAGAAAAAATAAACTATTAAACGTAAATCAAATCAAATAGTACAAAATTGGTAGAAGTAATCAATAAGTTTCAAATCTAATTCGTGGTTCAATCTTAACCTTCACACAAATGTGCACAATTAATCTTCATGTTGTTCTCATAACTCTTTTTGAAACTATTAACTATAGATTAACAGCAAGTTCTGTTATTCTTATTTTCCCCTTAGTTGTATCTAATTAAAATAAGCCCTTTAATTAGGTCTAACTATCACACAACCTATAATAAGCTCTCTAGATTTAGTATGAAAACAACAATATGGAATAGGAAAACAGGTTAGTCTAGGCAATAACCATATAAACTCAGGTTATTTAACCAATGCTATGTAATGATGTGTACCATTAGTTTACCATAAGTGAATCAGAGTTATATTGATTACAAATTGCAATCTCGATTTTGACAATGAGTTCATACATAAACAATCTATTTATAGTATCTAAATCATTCATACATAAATCCCAAAATAATAATAAAAGAATAACATGATCAATTCCAAAATAGATTTAAGAACAACATCACTAGATTAATCATTTCCCAAACATGTTTGTATACCTTGATATTCCCATTAAACCGGAGGGATGAAGTTTATCTCCTTATAGCCCTCCAAAGTTTAGAGGACTTGCCTCTTTTTAAGTCTCTATTGTCGTTATACTTGATTTGGCCACTTAAATGCCCTTTTATACTTAAAATTAAGGTTTTGTCACATTACACGGTCAGCAACACAAGCATGTAAGTGACCATTTGTGTAAAAATTACCAAAATTTTGAAAGTTAAAGAAAGAATTCATTAAAAGCCATAAAAGGCATCATAAAGGGACATTACAATGCTATTTTAGTAAAAATTAAATTACGTCATCATATTTTTGCCCTTAGGAAAAACCTAAGGAATTAAAGTTTCCATTGCCTTCTAAAACGTGTGCCTAGGTGATTAGCAACTCGATGAACTTCCAGAGTTTCCTTTATCTAGCAATGAAGCTTATAGTTTAAAGGATGCTTGTTTGTTTTGGTCTAGTTGTATATTTTTTGGTTTCTTTCCATCCAGATTACATAAACTACAAAGTTGAGATTGAGGCTTTAATAAACTCTATTCTTCCTTATAGAGTGATACTTTGCTTCTGCTCATTTCAAGATTGTAAGGCCCCAATATATACCCTAAAAGCATTATAATATGTTTAGGGTGTATTAAGAAGTGAACATAAAAAATTAAGTGTATCTAAGCATAACAAGGGACATAATGGTAATGAATTTAAAAGACAGGGGTAAATTGGTACTTTCTTGATTTAGGCATGGACATGAATAATTATATGTGAAAGATAGACTAGAATGAAATCAATTGATGATTTTATAAGCCAATGTGTGAACTAAAGGAAGAAGAAGGACAAAATGTGCAATTTTGTCAAAAATCAATATATGGTCCACTGGGATTGAAACATTTGTCTAAGACTATAAACTTCATAAAAAGGGACTAGAAGAGAGGGGAGAAGGAAGTGTATGTAGGGTTGTAACTCCACAATTTTCTCTTCTCATCTCCTTTCCATTCCATCTTCTTAGTCACATCATTTTGCATAAGGAATCATGCTAATCCTAGGTAAGAATCAAGGCAAATTTTAGTGGTTTTCCTTCTCATCTTCACCTTTTTTGCTTTGCTCATGAAGAGTTGGAATTATAAGGTTGGATATGGGATAGAGATATGTTTTTGTGGTGTTCTAGTTGGTGAATCAAGCAAAGCTAAAGGGGAAGAGAAGGAAGAGCACTAGAAGAAGAGCTAATTGACAAATTTCAAGGTTTAGGACTACACTAATTTAATTTCTATATGTGTGCATACTTGAATGTATACAAAGATTGATTTAGATATAAAATGGTTTCTGAAATGATTTCTTGATGTTACTTTGCATGTAATTGGTTGAATATGATAAGAGAGAGTAATGTTTAGTGAAATTATGCTTACATTCTCAGTTCACTTGAACTAGCCGTATTGTTTTGGCCATAACTCGACCTATAGACCTCCAAATTGGATGATTCCAATTAGAGATGAAACTTAAGACATATAATAAAAAATCTCTAAAAGTAACTCATGCTTAATTTGTAACATCCCCTCACCAATATGAAGGGTATTTTAGTCATTTGAAATGTTTAGGAGTGTTTATAGTGTAGTGACATATTCATGCATTCATATATGCACATGAATAGTAAATAGTGAATTTT
>JANQBM010000220.1:15389886-15404516 GCA_025594535.1 Erythroxylum domingense | reverse complement strand
AAGTTTTGGTTACACTTGGATTATATGTATATCAATTTTTATGGGTCGTTACAGTGGATGTGCATTAATAATGCATCATTTATTTGGGTATACGATTACAAGTTTTGGTTACACTTGGATTATATGTATATCAATTTTTATGGGTCGTTACAGTGGATGTGCATTAATAATGCATCTTTTATTAGATATTCCACTTTTTTTTACATGAACTATGATCATTCTTGAAGTCAGAGAGTATTTTGGGTAGGTGCTCCCTTCTAGAAGTGACTCGTTGTGACTATTAATGGTCTTTATATCTTGTAACACAAAAACGTACAGATTAATATGCTTCATATTAGCATGAAGTTTATAACAGAAGAAAAAACAAGAACTTCTTAGTTTTTAATGGCAACAGCAGGCTCAAAATAAAGAGGGCTTTACATCAAGTAGGTTAAGTTGTGACACGTGCTACTTTTGGTGATAGCTTCTCAGTTGAGTATATTTTATTCAACACTGTATATTGGCTCCCTTGAGCGGCAATTTTATCAATTCTCTCATTTGATCTTGTACTACTGAGCACTTGATATATTTTCTGTCTCGGTAAGTTTAATTTATGACCTGAAATTGTTTCAGGGAAGGGTGTCATGCCAGGTGTATCTGAATACAAACAACCAGACGGTTGACCGTCAAGATTGTTATCCAGAGGTAAGAAGCTCTTTTCTTCACTTAAATGAGAAGTAAATGCTTAATGTGCACTAGCCAGAAGTCATTTCTCTATTACCAAAAATGTTAATAGGCCATCTAAAAGTAGGATGAACATTCTCTTAAGTTGGCTCACCATGAGAAGCAAGGAAAAACGAATGTGTTGGTTGATCCATTGTTCCATAACATTTCAAAATATTTCTGCCCAATACATAGTACCTTCAATTTCTTGTTAAATGCAAATAGGATCTTAAAATTTATTAATGTGGCAACTAAGAATTGCCTATACAACTCCTTGTCCTTACACTGTGACTGGGGTTGTCTTTTGCAGTATATATAGCTGTAAATTCCCCACTATTTTAGGAATTTACATAATATTTCTTGTACTTTTTCCAGTGATGGGGACGTCATCAGAAAATTTTCAGCTATGTCAACCTAAGAACATTCTGTTGGATATTGCAGAGGGTAAACAGGATGCTAGAGGAGCAAAGCTTTCTTAGGCAATTGTAGTATTTTCTATTCCTTCTTTGTTTAAGGTTTGGTTCGTACTTTGAAGTAAATATTACAGTTTTAAAGCCATATAACTTCATATGAATGTTTAATGAGATTGCTTGGCTAGAAATTGCATAGGCCATTTGAGATCAAAACTGATAAATATCACTGTAATTTTGTAAAAAAAAAATATTTTAAGCATGTTTTGCAGCCATTTTTGGTTGAATAAAATGCTCAGTTGGTAGTACACGCTTTAACCATACTTTCAGTAATGAGTCAATTCTCTCTCTCTCTCTCTCTCTCTCTCTCTCTCTCTCGCTCTCTCTCTCTATATATATATATAGTTTATTATCATCTGTTATACATCTTGTGTGATTATAGCCGGGTTGTTGATGAACTTAAATTATTCTCATCTGAATTACTTTTTTTCTTTGTTTATTTGCGATTGTATTCAATCTCAAGGCTACAATTTTTGGTTGGGGAACAAGTATCATTGAGCCACAAGGGTAACTGATTTAGCTATCTGTTTCTTTTGCTCCTTATACATATATTAATGATGCAAAAGAAAAATCTCCGGAACTTTTCTCTTGTTGAATCCCGTGCTGCTGTCTATTTCCTCTTATATTCTTTCTCTCCCCATGCAAAAAGTCCAGTCTCTTATGCAGTTTCTCATATTTACATTTTTCCATCGTCATCATCACTGATTGAACAAGTATTACCACATGAGACTATTGCAAGGCTTCGGCAAGTAGTGCCTTACCTTGAAGCAGCAACGGTTGCTCTATACGGTTAATGATTTGTTCTCGTGTGTTGCCTGATGCCATCACTTATTTGCTGACTATTAGTGGTTTAAAATCCTATGAACTTTCATCATTCATTATTGCTAACAGTTGATATGGATCTCCTCGTGTATAGTTGCAATTGATACTCCGAGGTGTATTATTGTTATCCGATTTGTGCTTAAGCCGGGGCCCTGGAGGGTTGATGGGAGCTTGAAGAACACGATTCATGTCAACAGTGGCTAATTTAGCTACAGTGAAATACTTTTAGTGCATGAAACTTGTTAAAAAAAATTTGTGAAAAACATCGCTACAAAATATTAACTATAAAAACAAAATTGTTAAGAAACTAAACGTAATTAATAGTCTAAAAAATCTGTGAAATAATTTTTTTTTGAAGTTAATGAAAAAGTTACATTTAATTAAAAAATTTTAATTTTGTAGCTAGAAAGTCACTTTTAACTGTGAGTTTATTAATTTTTTTTAAAGTGTTGTCTGATTGTAGGAATTCACTTTCAACTCGACATTTCATTTTCTTTCAAAAATCATGTCAAGTAAACGACGCCGTTGCCGTTTCATGTTTGCGTGGTCCGTTATCAGCCGCACCGCTATTGGATACGCGGATAGTTATCGTCTTCCTCCTGGCAACACAAGAACAAAGCCTCTTTCTTTGTAAAAGGCAACAGAAATCCGAGTCAAAAGGTCTCTTCAATAACAACAAAAACAATGTTCAAATCCCTAAATTTCTTCTACTTCTTACTTCTGCTTCAACATTCCCATCAATCAAATCCTAAAAGAGAGCCATCAATCGCCGTCCACACGGAACTCATCAATTACGGATTTCCGATCGGTCTCCTCCCCTCTTCCGTCCGAGGTTATACTCTGAATCAGACCTCTGGGGAGTTTTCTGTGGACCTCGGTCACGCTTGTCGTATTACACTTCCTCCCGACAACTACTTGGCCACCTACTCCAAAAGGGTTTCTGGGAAAATTGTCAAAGGCAGTATTGCTGAGCTCGATGGCATCCGAGTCCGAGCTTTATTCAAATGGTGGTCCATTACAGGGATTAGGTCCACTGGAGACGATTTGGTTTTTGAGGTTGGGATGGTTACTGCTAAATATGCCTCCAAGAATTTCAACGAGAGTCCCGATTGTGAGGGCAAGCACTATGCTTCTTGAAGGTTCTGTGTCTATCAGAATTCAGTCTTCATATTTTGGGTTAAATAATCTACGGTAGTGTTAATTTCATGATTGAATTAGTTTTTGAACATAGCGTAGGGACTGACAGAACTTTTTATACGATAGTTTTTGAAAATGGCTCATGTTCAAGGTAGATTTGATGTATAATTTGCATTTAATTTATTTAGTAGATTAAACTTTATTCCCATCTTCCTTTCCTAGTATTTCCTAGATGTGGTCTTCTTCTTACTGCTATTGAATTGTCTGGATCTAATCTTCGTTGCTTGTTCAATTCTTTAGCTGTTCAACATGAACCTGTTGTGATTGCTTTTGAGGCCTCTTCTAGTTTAGGTGTCCATTTTGGTTT
Organism: Erythroxylum domingense; assembly: GCA_025594535.1. Taxonomy (NCBI): domain Eukaryota; kingdom Viridiplantae; phylum Streptophyta; class Magnoliopsida; order Malpighiales; family Erythroxylaceae; genus Erythroxylum; species Erythroxylum domingense. The sequence goes on along the minus strand of JANQBM010000220.1, from coordinate 15,401,018 downwards.
GCCATTGAATGCTGAATATTATCGATTGCTCATGGTAATGAAAAATGCTAAATTTTCAGTTCCATAAATTCATGTTACTAGGTATTTGACCAATTTTTTTCTCTGGCTATCGACATTCTATAATTTCAAAAGAAAAAGAAAATCATTCTATAACTGCTGCACTCTGGAATTTATCCGAGGTAAAACTTGTGTTGTATCTTTAAATGTTTGTGTTATTCCAGCTGATAAATGGTGATGTTTTATCCTTATTTCTTACTTATAATTTGGTTAAAAATATGCTTCTGACCCTGAATAGCTACATCTGATATTCCATATATAGTGCCTCGACTCAGTTTTTTCGTAAAGTTTAGTCTAGGCACATAATTAATCTTCTGTAATGCAGGCAAAATGCGGTATGTACGTTGGTGAAGTGCAAATACTTGTGGCCAATTTTATACTTAAAATCCTCATTTGGCTGCGTCTTTTCTTTTCATTTTTGGCCTTCTGTAAACTTAGATGTTTTCCTTTTTGCCTGCAGGTTCTATTTGACAGCTATCTTGTGATATTCAACTTCGATTCGTAGCATGATGTTATCCTATTTAATTGTAGCAAATTAAGCAGTTGTAATATTATGTAGATTACGCGGATTACAACGTTTCTAATGGTTTGTCATCTGTGTTTTTGAAGATGTGCGCGAGTATTAATTTGAACAATCATCCAACTGAATAATAGAACGGAACTCTTTTCTTAAGCATGTCTTTGCTTTAGGGATTTCTTAAAATTCTAATGTGCTCTTATCAATTTAATTGTTGCATTTTTTGCTCCAAGTATGTAATGGATAGGCATATATCTTAAAAAATATATATATTGCAAGTGAATAGCTTAAGGAAAATTTCAAATACCAAATAGTGTTTTGACAAAATTTTGATTCAAATACTTTTCATAAGTTTTCAAAAAATTATTTTTCAATAAGATTTTTTACTATTAAAATTTTTCGTTACAAAAAAAAATTGCAACAATCATTCAGTAAAAGTTTCACTGAAATGTCAAGTCTAGGAAAGTCCTGTAGTTTGTATCTTTACTTTTAACTAGTAGAGAGTCTGCTTTCAATACACTCATATGTATTAAATCAAAAAGTTAATATTATCATGCATTTATAATCATTAGACATTAAGATGACAAAATAAATTAGATTTTATAATTACATTAAAGTTATCTTAGATCTTCATTTTGTCAGAAAATCAACCATGATAGAATCACGAGCGTAGAGAAAAATAAAACTTTTTTGATTTTCGATTGAATCACAATAATTGAATAACTTGAAAATATTAAAAAAAAACTATATATCAATGCACAAGGCTTTCTGCTTTACGTAGTCTTCTCTTTACATATTTTTACAAAGAGGTTGTTGCTGTGACTCAAACTTGTGACAATTTGGTCATAAATGAGTCATCTTATTAGTTACTCCAAGGTTCACTCTCAACTTGAAAATATGAATCGTAAAATAAATGGATCATACCTGATTTGAAATTCTTGAGAAAACCTTTCTAATGTGTCAACGATGAGCTATTTACACTTCAGTCAACTCAACATTTGAGAGAAATTAAGTAGGAGTCCTAATTCTATTATGCTTATTATTATAAACAGAAAAACAATAGGTTTTATTTTTAATAAAATTAAATAATTTAACTATAATTAAAGTCAAACTCTAATTATAATAAAATCAAATATCTCATATTAGATCTTTGAAATTTCTCAAATTTCACAATTAAAAAAAATTTAAAAATAGAAAACTTAATTTAAATTAAGTAAACGTGTGACCTATTAGGTTCTTTCTTTTTTGAAAAAAGGAAAAAGGAATGAATTAATAAATAATGAAACTTGCATTCCCAAAATGAGGGTCACGACATTAAGCCTCAACACAAGGATATTTTATAGGTAGTACACGGATTAGAGATTCAAAGAGAGAAGTAAAAAGGAACAACAATCAAAGGTAAACAAAAAACTAAAAAACTAAAAACTGAAAACTAAAAAACAAAAAAAACAAAAAAAGCAAAAAAAAAGTTACCTATTAGGTTCTTATTATGTTGACATTTATTATAAATTATAATTATAATTAGATAAATTTAAACACCTTTTATTTTATCTTTAATTATCTAATTAAATAATTTATAATCATAAATTAAGATTAACGTCTAGTAACATGTCATACTACTCAAATATTAGGAATGTTAAAATATTCTGACTTAACCTCTCTGTGTATGGTTATGATCTATAATTTAATCTTTTCATTATTTGATGTTCTAATTGGACATAGAGTATAAATATAGTGTCTACTTTTATTAAATCTAATCATATTCATTTTGCTATTTGGTAATTAGTTTATAATTGATATTTGAAAACATCTTTTCAAATGTCAATTGATTTTAGCTAGAGAATTTCTTAAATCATTACTAATCAAGAATCGTGAAACATACTCTCTAATTACTTTAAGATGACAAATCCTTTAGATATTACTCAACTATCTTTATATGGCTAGTTAAACCAATGATTCGTTATTGGAGCAAATAGCGCAACAAACACTATTTCATCTAAACATATTTTTTATCTAAATAAATTCTAATTCTTTTTATAATAGCTATATTTTTAGATAGATAATGTATCCAATTACTACTGATTGAGCTACCCTAAATAGAATAGGTCGTACGTAAAATCAAAATATAGTACAAAAGATACCTTGGTAATCTTATGCTTAAGGATCAATTATACAACTATCAAAGAAATCTACAAACATATAAGTAATATTCCCTTTTCAAGCTTCCCACGTTAGCTCTCACCTTCTGCTTTAGCTTGCTCTCACCCAACCGAATGATTACTCAAGTTCAATGGATTTAGCTCCAGCTCTCGCTTTCGGCATCTGCCCCTAGCTTCCACCTATCTGCTGTGTTTCTCTCTTCTTCACCGACTCACTTTATTTCTCTTCCTTGTTTCTCTCTTCTTTTACTCACTCTATTTTTCTTCTCTATTTCTCTCTTCTTTCTCTCTATCTCCCTGTGCCTCCCGAATAAGTCTCCATCTCTTGATGGTGTGTGTGTGAATCCATAATGAATGGTAGAATCGTCAAAAATATCAGCCGCCACCCTCCCTTTCCTTTTGTAGTATGTTCTTACGTTTAGGGTTTTGTGCCTTCAACCTCTGCAGCTACCACGTAATAATTAAAACAATTATGGGAATAATGTTTGAAGGGGGTCACGGCTGTGAAGTGTCACGACTGTGACTTATACATGCATGTTTGTGCATGTAAGTGTGACTTATATGTCACAATCGTGTATGTAAGTCACGGCTGTGACTTACACATGCACAACTGTGCATGTAAGTGTGACTTATATGTACAATTCTTCTTGTTTAGTTCATGCCACATTGACAATATAATCTGATTAAGATTTATGCAACATCTATACTAATTTTGCTTAATCTATCTTACATTTGGACCAAAACACAAGGATTTATAACCAAAATCAATATGTGAAAGCAATTAAAAGCAATAGAAACTAGACACAACAAAGCCCATGATAGAAAATATATAATGTAAGATGACTCAATCACATACCTCCTAAGCATTGCCATATGGAACACATGCCTCCTAGGTTATTAATGGACAAAAATTGTCTCTACTCTAAGGGTTTCGAGTGCTTTATTTCAATCTGTTGATAGGTTATACATTGTACCACAATTCATTTTATATCCCTTTTTATGTTGTTTAACTAGAAACTTTTCTTCATGTTCTTATACATCTTATCCCCTCCTAGATGTATAGAGTATCATGAAGAGTGAATCTCATTTATAATCTCTCTCCTTAACCCTATATAAGTTAGATCACTTAACCTACCTCTAAACCTCAACACTCTACCATCATATATATGGTATTAAGACTGCTCCATTTTCCATCCTTACTTGAATCCTCTTTAACTATTCATCACCTCATTATGCTTCCATATACATAGTAATAAGAACGCAAAATGAAAATTTTTTCTTTGTTAATATTTTTTTTTGAAGAAACTCAGTTGTACAGCACTTGAAACAGTCCATGTTCTAAAGTATGTTCTATATTGAAATGTTAGAGAAATATACTTAAATAAAGATATAACTATATTAGAACCCATATGACATTACAAATAAAATAATAAACAAGGCCTAGAACACAACCACTTAATAACATATGTTCTTATCTTAAACACATTGTGGAAGAAATAACTGCATAAATAGGTGGATGAGAGGTTGTGTTATATATCACCAAAGAAGTAGAGAATTACACATAGAGATGTCAATGAGCTAGGTCGGGTTCTGGCTGCTCCTGGTATGGCCTAGCCCTACCCTAAGCCATGGTGGCCCGTGGGCACAGGTCGTCATTTTTTTATAGAAAGATTTCAAAAATAACATCGTTTTGGAAGTAATAACCAGTCCGACCCGTGGCCCGGTCAACCCGCTCGACCCTTTTTGACATCTTTAATTACATAGTTAAGGACACGTTACTATTAGTGCCTATGTCTTTTTCTATAAATCAAGTAGAAGAAATAGTTAAGACATAACCTATGACATATTATGTCCTTTCCAATGTCCACCTCCATAAAGAAAAATTAAATAACACACCTGGGGCATGATTATATTCCAAACTATGTTTACCATCAAAATAAAGTAGGTTCCCCATTTAAAGAGTTAAAATCCCTTTTTTTTTTAGTGAGGGTCTTAAGTTTTCAAATTTTTTATAAGTTGAAAATAGATAGTCATTCTTCTTGTCTCTTTATTTTTCTCTCTTTACTCCCATCTATGGCCTTGTGTGGCTAAATGATGATGGTTTTATATATTCCTACTATTCTAACAAAAGACTAAAGCAAGTGTACATATTGTTTTATAATAGTAAAATAATGGTAGGGGTTGATCCTGAGTTGAATTAATACAAGTGTTGAGGATAATAGTCCTATTATTTACTAATCAACAATCAAATAAGTTTTTTTTATAAATAAACCAAACTAAATAATAGCCAACTTTGATTACCATTTGAACACTTACATAATAATAAAAGAGACTATCTATATTAAGGCTTCTCCCTAACTTCATCTTTTATTATTTATTAAATTATAGGACTTTTATTATTTAGACCAATGAATTTCCTAGTATAATGATATGTTAACTTTCAGTTAATGGCCATTATCCTTAGATTGATTAACTGATATTTCTATCTAATTAATTATTCTTAAAATGCATTAAGTTCTTTTAAAACTCAAAAGGTTACCCCAATACCAAAAGGATCACATAAGTATATTTTTAGATCCCGATTCAATCTTTAATATATGTACCATATGTAATCTACTTATAGGTTCTGTAAACTACATTTATAAATAGAACAAATCAGATTTAATCTTTCACTTGTAAATAATAAACATAAATATTAACATATATAAATCTTAAAGATAGAAATCTTTATTAAAAAATAGAATAAAAGTATTTAATAAATCATTAAGGTTATATTCAATCTAGATATAAAAGTTATTATCCTAAAATCATTCTAGAAATAATGAAAATAGCAGTCAAAAAGAAGGGAAAAAATCAAGTTTAGGTATTCCATAATGAATATTTCAATCATCTAGTAATAATTCTAGAATGACTTATAGACTCTAATAAAAATGACATTTTGATGTGTTCTCAGTTTTTTTTTTTTGGTAGTCTACTAATAATCTTAATAAAAACAAAACAATGAAATGAAAGGGAGTGAAAATCTCTTAAAATCCCTAATTATTTTATGCCTTCTATATATTTTCTCTCCCATAAAAATGATCTAGAAACTAGTCGTGTATCCTTTTGTTAATTTTCTGAAAAGTGACATAGGCTATGAAATTCCTATGCTTAGGCCATTTATCTTTTCTATAACTTTTTGGGAGAAAGATATTGTCTGAGGCACAATCACGCTTTCTCACTACCAAATGACCTCTCTTTAGCTTGTGTATCAGATCATATCTTCGTCTTTAATGTTAGAGATCAACATGGGATAGCAAATTGTTGTGTTTAACCAAAAATTGTGTTTTCTTTACATTTTTGCTTATAATGTTCTCCAATTGTTAACTATGTCATTCCTCAGTCAACTCTTCTACAATCATCTAAAACAAGATATAAAATCTATTACACCAAGGTAATTTGAATGAAAAATTGAAAAATATTAAGGAAAATATATACATTTTTCATACACATCACTACACTTTTGTGCTTAATCAAAAGAAACAAATAAATTGGGATATATTAAATTGTGAGATTTAACTTTTTATTTTTTGATTTATATTTTGAGTATCAATTATTCTTGTTTATTTATCTTTTATGATTAATTCTAATTGATAGAAAGCCTACTAGTATAATATTTGTTTACAATCTATTGCTATATTATATCTAATTATTTACTCATTTTAATATATGAAGTAAATAGGTTTTGGATTGTTGCATAAGTATTCTTATATCCTAGGAAGGAAAATTGATTGAATTGAATGAAACCATGTGGCTTATGATGTTTTTATTTTGAAAGAAGAAAAAGGAATTTTATTGACACTAGCAAAGCTATTATACCATTATAATGAAAGAAATTTTATGAAAAAACAAAACTATTATTCAATACGGTAAGCCTAGGAGCCAAGTTTTAAAGATTACATCTGAGTTTTATGTTTGATGCTAGATTGTTTTATGCATTTCTTGCTAACATGATTTCTTTGATCCAATTAAGAGTGTAATCTACCAGATGATGTTTTTATCGGTTACCCGTTTGTAGATGCTATTGTTTCTTTCTTTCCAAATTAAGTAGGATGTAGATATGAAATTAGTTTTGAAGAGAATTCCTTTTTTTTTTATAGATCTTTATCCTTTTTGGTAGCCCATTTCAAGAACCTATTCCATTCATATGATTGATAATGCTCCATTAGTAAATGTAGAACCTTTCTTCAAATGACCTTGGAGTACCTAAATTAAAAGAAAAGGTTATTTATATTCTCATCCTCTTCTTCGAATAAAACTGATCAAAGATGCTTTAGGATTCATGGTTTGTCTCCATGTTAACTCATACCATGATGCATGCTCCAAACAGTTTCTATGAACTTTATAACATAATGCATTTATGAAAGCACCATTGTTATTAGCTACCCAAATGATGTGGTCTTTCTGGTGCAAATGAGATAGCTAAGGTATATAATTTTTAAATGAAAAGGAACATCTAAAACTACAACACCAGTCTCCATTATGTATGATTGAAGAAGCTTGACCATTTATAGGAATTTTAGACCTTAAGTGCAAAAACTCATTTCTTGTGATTAAAGGGTTATGATCATTCTAATTATCAAACCAGAACTAAGAGCTTTCATCATTCCCTAGTTTGAGCTTGATCTAAGGGTATAAGGAATTACTCAGTTTCAACATATGAGTGAAGTACTAGGAGTGTTCCCTGGACATTTCCAACTATCATATATTTTGATCTTTTAAGTAGAACTCATTGATCCATTTGATTTACAAATTTCTCTTGTCAACTATTGACCTTTATACCCCCTTTCTTAAAAGGACTTCCTATATAAGTGATATGGGAATAATTCCAATCCCCCTTCTTTCCTTGGAATGGATATTTCATCTCATTTAACCTTTGCAACTTCTGAATTTTCTACCTTACTAGACCATAAGAAAGCTTTGACACTCCTTTAATCCCCTTTGTGACTCTCTTAGGAAGTACTAAATGAGCACTCCATTAGACTTGTAGACTTCTTAAAATAAAGTTTAGGAGGATCAACCTAGTAGTAAAACATAAGAATCTATTATGCTAAGCATTGATTCTAGCTTTATAGGATTCAATCAATGGAATGTAGACAATATATTTTAGCTTAGCAATGTTAATAGGGATACCAAGATATTTGGAAGAGGGAGTTTGAATGTTATAGCCAGCCTTTTGCTTGGTTGAATCCAGTTCCTTACATTAGATGAAATGATCATATTGCTTTTTTTGAAATTGATTTCCAATCTAAAGAAAATTGTAAAAAATTCAAGATACCTAAAATGATCTCAATAGATTGAATGCTAGCTCCACATAACAACATCAGGTCTTCTGGCAAAGTTAGTGACTAATCCTCAATTCCCTACATTTGTGATAGAATTGAAACCTGCCATTACAAAAGATCAGGGAGTTGGGTATCCTGGATAGTGCTTCCATTGCCAAGGTGCCATATGCTTAATAAAATAGTCTAAAGCATTCCTCTTGATCTTGATTTGATCAGTATGAAGTTTACCATAATTATATTGGGGCATAGAGATTTTATTTATATTTCTTCTAGCTAGCATAGAGGAATGGAAAAACTTTATGTTAACATATCCATCCCTTAACTAAGTAATCCTTGATTTATGCCTTAGTATTGGATTGTGTGGGGGATAAAGCATCATGATACTCCTTTATCTTCTAAGTCTCTACCATTCTCTTTTCATTGTTATGACAATGCTTAAGTATATCTCAGATTGTTCTTCGCTTTTGTTACCCCTTTAGTTTGTTCTTTAGCAAAGACCTTGATTACATTTTTACTATTTTGAGTTTTCTCAGGAGTTAGTGAGCCCTATAGCTTCTCACTTCCTTTCCCTATTTGCTAAATACCATCTCCTAAAAACCTTCTCTTTATGTTAATCCATTAAAAAAACCTGAAAAGAGCTCTAGATGATTTAAAAGGGTAGAAACTTAAAATTTCAATCTAAGAGTGATTAGAATAAACATTGTCACCACAATGAGCATATGACTGTGATAATTAATTAAGCCAATGCTGATTTACCATTGCTCTATCCAACTTCTTCCTACTTAGAAATTCCCTTTACTGTTTGTTTTTACAAGTGAAAGGTGACCTGTATAACTAAGATCCACAGGATCAACCTTCTACACAAGGTTAATGAGCTCTTTGCAAGCACCCTTATGATAGATTCTACCACCTCTAGCCTTTAGAGTGGATAAAATACAGTTAAAATCACTAGTAATCACCAAAGGACCAACTACTACTACTACATTTATTTCTTTAATGTCATCCTAGAGTTTAACTTTTTGAAATAAGAAGTTTGAGACATAAATCAAAGTTAGTTAAAACATAATAAGCAAATCTTGAATCTAGCATTTTAGATGTATGAGTTAATAAAATTCCCATGCTAGATATAATTCTACTTTTTTTGAATTATAGGAACATATTATCCTCTCGTTTTAATGTGAGAATGATTAGTAAGAATTTTCCATTCAGTCCCCAAAAATTTGAGACATTTTTGCAAATGAAGCTGCTTTATTTTTATCTCAAGAAGTCCTACAATCCATGGTTTCTTCTCTAGAATTACCTCTTTCATAGCTTGTCTTTTAGAGGGTCATTCAACCTTATAACATTTTAGATTAGCAATGTCATATCAAGTAAGGGGTTGGCCCCTTTTAGCTTGTTCTTCCCTTTCTTGCTTTTTGATTTTCTTCTGGAACTAATAGTAGGGTCCCTTCCTTCTTCCATATTGTTACCAGTTTGTAAAGTGTCAGACCCTATTTTTGGAGTCTAACTTTCATGCTCTCTCTGATATCATAAGATGTCGGACCCCGTTTTTGGAGCCCGACGATCGCATTCGGATAACATACATTCATCGACTATGCTTGCATTCAAAACTATCCTTTCTAAGCTCAGTTCCACTCTTCGAATAGTCGACTAATCCATTTATCCAACTGGCAGGTCTGATTGTTAATATTCGACTTGCAGCTAAATAATCAACTTGTCCAATGCTCCATTTCAACCTGAATACCTCAAGGAAAAGCGTTGGTGAGTCCACCATTTTACACATGTACCTCCTTCGGGGCTATAAGCGTAACTTTTTTTATAGGAATCCAATTTAGGGTTTTTTTAGATAGTTTCAAAGAGGACTTCAAGAGCTATAACTTTCATGAAGACCTCAAAGACCAATTATATCTTCTGAAGGGTCAAAAATAGGGCAGAAGATAAACTGTGAACAGTAACACAGACAAAGTCCGTGAATAATAACACAGAGGAAGTCTGTGAACAGTACACACAGAAGAATCGGTGTACAGTAACACAGATGATATTCTTCAACTAATATAACTTCTTAACTCCTTCTCATTATCCTCTGTGGTTGGCCTATGGTTTGTGTTCTATCTTCTGTAGTTGACTTTTATCTTTTGTGTTGACCCCTTATCGTCTGTGGTTTATCCTCTGTGTTTTATCCTTTGTAGTTGACTTTTTATCTTCTGTGTTGACCCCTTATCGTCCATGGTCTATCCTCTGTGTTCTATCTTCTATGTGATGATGTGTCCTCTGTGTTCTGACGTCATCACAGACGATACTTCTACTCATTATTCATCCTTGCCTCTGTGTTCTGACGTCAGCACAGACGATACTTCTACTCTTTATTCATCCTTTCCTCTGTATTCTGACATCAGCACCGATGATACTTCTACTCTTTATTCATCCTTTCCTCTGTGTTCTGACGTCAGCACCGACGATACTTCTACTCTTTATTCATCCTGTCCGTTATGTCCTCACGTCAGCATAGACGATGCTTCTACTCTTTATTCATCCTTTCCTCTGTGTTTTGACGTCAGCACAGACGATACTTCTCCTTCTAAATTTCCCTTGCCTCTGTGTTGTGACGCATCAGAGAGGATATTCTTCCTCTGTATTTTTCCGTTGCATCTACCTTATTTAATGTAACTATCAACCCTCTTAACCGCTCTCATTCATTTAAATCTCAGGTCGGAAATACCTAAGCGTAAACCTCAACCACTTCTCGAAACCTCAAAATCATTTGATCAACACATGCAACGTAAAACTTAACAGAGATCATAATCATGCGTAGTTCATGTGTATATATTTCATTCATCCTCAAGCGAATATTTGTTTTACAAGGTTTTAATAACCTTACAAGTCATAATACATTAGTACACTTAAACTAATAAAACTTGAAAGGTGGATAAAGCCTTAAGTTCTCAAACATCTAACTTATGAATACAAAAGAAAACATGTAGACTGGGGTGCTACCCTGTCTCTTGACTTACTCACTTTCTTGTTCTTCACCTGAATGGGACAGAATTTGGAGGGGGTGAGCTTAAAGCTCGTGGG
>JANQBM010000220.1:15374905-15386322 GCA_025594535.1 Erythroxylum domingense | reverse complement strand
TATTATTATTATTAAATTTATTATTCTTATTAAATTTATTATTATTATTATTATTATTATTATTATTATTATTATTAAATTTCTTATTATTATAAAAGAGTTGCCGTAGAGTTGAGAGAGAAGGAAGGGTTGAATTGACTAGTCTATTTTTTAGATTAAATTCCTAAGGAAAGTAATCTAAATACCAAGGGAATGGTGAGATTTAAAATCTAAGGAAAGTTTTACTACTTTTCCTAGATTGGGAAAGTTTTTACTTTCCTAACTACTCAAAAAAATGAACCAAACATAACAATATAAATTTTAGGGAAAAGATTACTTTCCCAAGTAAGAATCTATGCCAACCAAACAAAACTTATAGGTAATATGCATATAATGAAAAATTATAGGATTTGTTCAGTGATGGGGCATTTAACAAATATATGGATGACATTTCAAGAGGAGGCTATGAAGTAAGAAGATGCAGTATTTGGATTTCCATGGTAACAAAGAAAAACTATTGATCGGATCATTATAATTTTAACTATAGGAATCCACAAGTAATAATAAATTCCTAGACAAAAAACAATTGCGGCTTCAAATTTTGGAACTTTTAGAAGATATTATTAAATCCATTTCTAATACTACTTTGCAATTACAGAGCCAATATTCAACGTTTCACAGAATTTATGAAAATTACCCACTTAAACAATCTTGAACTGAAAAGAAAATTCCAGTGTAATTTTTTTAGGGAATCAAAATAAGAAAAAGAGAAGAATTTCATTAAAAAGGAGAATCTTCCAAATGATGATGAGGTACCTTACTGTAAGTTCCTCCTCTTCCTGAATATCAACTAGTACTAACCTTCTTCTCCTTTAAGCTTTAACCAAATCTCGAAAATATGAATGATATCAAGATTTATGCGAGACTTTTTATAAATGTAAGGTACATATATATTCCTTTTTTGATGCTTTTAAACAAGTACCTAATTATGACAAGTTTTTAGAAAATTGTGTAAAATTAAGAGAGACATGAGAAAATGAGGGTTGGAAGGTAAAATGTTGGATCTATAATAAAGTGTAGATTTCTATGTATGATTACCTTGCCTTGTAAAATTGGTAAAAACAAGATTAAAAAGGCCATGATAGAAGTAATAGCATCCATTTATTCCATGTTTTTATATATACTTATAAAATTTAGACTTTGAAATGAAACTTGAATTAAACAAATTGATAGATCTAGTGCCTACCTTAGGGATATAATCAGAAAATAAATGATTGGTCCATCTTTGCTGATTTTTATGTAGTTAATTTTAAGAATGATCATCAAACAGCCCCTATTTTGTTAGATGGATGTTCATAGTAGCCTACTTACCATGAAATTTGATGATAAGATTGTTAATTTGAATATTTAACTATGTCGATCATAAACAGCGGTGGAATAATTTGAATATTTAAATACGTCGATCATAAACAGCGGTGGAGGTGATAACATGTCCGACTCCGGACAAAGTGGTTAGAGAGGAAGGATAGCCACTCGTACGGAGCAGCAGTTGATGATAATTGATGTCTAATTCAACTCATATTCTACTTAAGCGGACCCCACGTGGTTTTGGTGCAACTTCATGTCAAAAATAATAATATCGGTATCTGAACAACGAATCGAATGATATAAGGTACCCAAAAGTGTCACTCTGCTTCGTTGTTGACTGCTCTTTTTCACCCTAGTATTATTATTATTATTATTTATATTTATTACTATGAATGACATTTGAGCCCTGCCCTGGGGATCAAAAGTTAGATTTTTGAACTATTTATTATCTTCTTTCTTATGCTGGAAATCGATTCTAACATTTAAATAAGGATGACACTATCCAACGGCTTACAATAAATTGATTGAGCCTCCTCTCTGTTCTCATCAAACTCCACTCCCAAATTCTTGCAATGCTCGTCTCTGTTTCTCCCTCTAACGAACCAACATCAAAGAAGAAGATGAAGCATTTTCTCTCTATTTCTATCAACTCTTAGGAATTAGGATTCGTGGTGGAGAATTCCTTGGACTGGCCCCATCTAAAACCCTAGATTTGTCGCTCATTACTTTCAGCTAGGTTTCTCTCTCTTTCGTTTTTTGTGTTCTTTTGGACTCACTTGACTTCTCAATTCTCAGATCTGCTCTTTTTCTTCCGCTCCTCAAATTTCGCTCGTGATCTACTCAAAATTCTACTCTCCTTCTTGTTTCTTTTACTTTCGTTTGTATTTTACGTTGACTTGTCTGCTGGTTACTGTTACAATCACTATCGGGAATTCACTAAGTTTGCCTACCTACTTATTTTCATTGGTTCCTGTTCATATATATAAACTGCACGCACAGCATTTAAGTACTTACTACGAAGTTGAAATTGTACTTACTCTGATACAATATCACGTGAATTATGTTCTATTTATTTAACTCATTTTTTAAAATATAGGGTAGAAAAGTGTGGGAATCAGAAAGATGAGAGTTTCGGTTTTTCAGTGTTCTCTTTTTTGATGACCAGAAAAACAAAAGGAAAATAAATACCTATTCTTTATTGCCTGAATCTAATAGTCTGATTATGTTTGCTTGAACTTCTTATCTGTAGAAAGTACCTTCGGTAGACAAATTCTTCACTTTACGTTGACATTTTGTTGTTGCAGGCCTAAATCCAGCCTCTTGAAAATGGATTTGGACGATAAGTTTCTTGCTATAGGTATGTTGACGGCCATCCTCATCCAATGGAACCTCGTTTACTCCCTTCTTTGTGTTCCATTCTTTTCCGTTCTTGCATTTTAACATGAAAACAGAGATGACATTTGGTTTATTTATGGTCTATGGCGAGAAGTTGACTTTAAGGGCTTTCTTGATGCGATATTAGTCCTGTTACTATAATTTCCTGGTGCTATGTTTGATAGGAGAGCTTAGCCATTTCTTGAGTGACTTACTGTTCGATATTGTTTAATTTTGATGCCTACGTCGTGTATTCCTTCTCAGAGTAACTAAATCCCCAAGAGTTTGTCAATTATAATGTTAACGTCATGGGAACTAAAACATTGTTACTGCTATTGAAAGAGAGATAGAGAAGTGGTGTTTACAAAATCTTTTAATTGAGCATTATAGATGGCTAGTTTATCGGTAAGCCTTCCAAGGTGATTTCCACCGAAAGTACAATTCTAATACCTATTGTGGAACAGCAATTATATTTCAGTTGCTAGGGTCTTATTATGATTCAAATTTCTTTCTATCCAAATGAAATGCAATGTCTTAAGTTTTCTTGGATTTCTTATCCAAGTCCGCTACTTGGCCATGAGCTTGTAGTGAATATAAACAAGTGGTGAAAATGTCAGATGCTGATATCTAAACATCAGAATAATGCTATTGAATTGTTGTAATAATTTTCTCCGCACTGAAAATCTGTATAGAATGCACCATTTATATGTGTCAGTGATCATATTAACAATGAAACTTAGAAGCATGTCTTTCTAAAAGTTTATCTTGCACTCTGACAACCAGAGAATCTACAATCATGACTGTAGCTACCAAACCATTTCTGCCGGCAATATTTAGCACTTTAATGAGATCTCTTATGTGAGAATGGTAGAGCATAGCAACTTGATACTTGGATAATATATCTTCATGAAAGCTTTTGAACCTATCTTTTACTGTTTTTAGTTTAGATTGCGATAGAGCTCTCAGTATCAATGATGTACATAAGACAATAGATTGTGATAGACCTCTCAGTATCAATGATGTCCATAAAACAACTTTCTCACCTTATTTGATGCTGCCTCTTTCCACATTGGATTATCGTTAAACAAGTCCATATATTCATATTAACTTGCTGATGAAGGGAAAGCTTTGTGGAAATTTCTTTCGACTGGTCCAATTAATTACCCTCATCTTATGTTACCACCAGGAAATATAAAGATGTGTATGTTTCTGTAAAGAAGCAGTTATGTAGTGTGGTGTTGAAGTCTTGATGTTTTTCCTGATCATTATATCGTACCTGATGAAACTAAAATTGTTTGTATATCATGTAGGCCTATAGTCGCTTGAACAAACTTTTCCCCGGCAGATATCTGTGCCATAGGAACTGGCGTGGCATTCAAATTAGTGATTAGCAAAATGAGCTAAGGAACAAGCTCAAGATTTAACCAAGTAGATAGGGGACAAGAGAACCTTGGTTAACACCAAATGACTGTCATTTAGTACCCATATAAATTATCTAATTACTTAAAAGTGAAAGCTGTATAAGCGAACAAAAAACGGGATTCCCCTACCAAGGGAAGGTTGGCATTGCAGACCCAGATAACCCACATTGCTCAATAGCTCTTGCATTGTGCATGGATGGGTATACCATCAGAATTTTTATTACAAGTAACAAACTGTTGCATTTTTCCTGAAGACATCCTCACCTTTTTAGGTTGGTCTCCTGTTTTCGTTCAGTTTGTGGAGTTCAAAGCCTCTCTTCAAGTGTGCAAAGGACGCCAGATAAAAATGGAAACTCAGATGATGCTTCAAAAAGCCCAGAACTCCTTCAGGAGTTTCTAAATTCTGGTCCAAAAAAGGAACTTGTTAAGACTTGCTTTGACATGGATGAAAAACACTCAGCTTCATCAAAAGGGAAGATGACAGAACTTACAAAGTCAAGTAATATAACACTTAAGAAGCAGGAGCCGAAGAAAGCTTCTTCTGGTCCCACTACTCAGCCTTCTAAAAAACAAAGGAAGGGGGAAACCCCAATAAGAATCCTACCAGCTTCTGAGCAGAGCCAAGATTTAGGCTCCCCAAGTACGTGGGTATGCCAGAATTCTGCATGTAGAGCTGTTCTGCCCATTGATAACACATTTTGCAAGAGATGCTCATGCTGTATCTGTCATTTATTTGATGATAACAAAGATCCCAGTCTCTGGTTGGTTTGTACATCTGAAAATGGTCAGGATGATTCTTGTGGGCAGTCTTGTCACATTGAGTGTGCCCTTCATCGTGAAAATGCCGGGGTTGTTGATCTTGGCCGGTTGATGCAGCTAGATGGCAGCTATTGCTGTGCTTCTTGTGGTAAAGTTTCTGGAGTACTTGGGTATGTAAATGATAATTACAACAGCTTCATTTGTGTCACTAGTTGGCCTTGAATCATGTGTCATCCATTATGTGAAATTGAAGTTGATATGCTTGAAAACATACAGTTCTCTGCACTTTTAGCATTTTCCCAAAAATAAAAATAAATTCAGATCATCTAACATAAAAATTTCCTTGGGTTCAAAAACAGTGTTATTAATGCCGGTTCACCACCTCATTGATTGCTCTGTGTTACCTTGATTTCATTTCTACCACTTAAATGACATCCTTTGAAGGATTTTTCTTATTCCAATTAGTAATTGAAGTAGAGAGCAATGACATGGATGATATTGTTGCATGGTTGACTTCAATATTTGGGCTCATTGGATTTCTGTGATGAGATTAATATTGACAGATCTTGGAAGAAGCAGCTAATTATAGCCAAGGATGCTTGTCGTGTTGATGTGCTCTGCTATAGGATATACCTGAGCTACAGGCTACTGGATGGGACTACAAGGTTCAAAGAACTGCATGATATTGTGAAAGATGCAAAAGCAAAGTTAGAAACGGAAGTTGGTCCAGTCAATGGCATTTCTGCTAAAATGGCTCGTGGTATTGTCAGCAGACTGTCTATTGTTAGTGATGTGGAGAAACTTTGTTCTGCTGCCATTGCCAAAGCAAATGAATGGCTGTCAACCATAGCTAATGGGAAACCAAATTTTAGAGGTCAGAAATTCTAAAAATTGTGGTTGGTGGTTTTATTTTCTGTATGTCAAACAATATCTTTCTGAAGAAAATAATTAAATAATCCTTCTTTTTTTCTTCAGAGGATTCAGTTCCTGCAGCTTGCAAATTCTTATTTGAAGAGCTGACTTCTTCATCAGTGGTAATTGTTCTGATAGATTTTTCTAACGCATCCTCATCTGATATAAAGGGCTACAAGCTCTGGTATCGTAAAAGCAGAGAAGAGACAGACAGAAATGACCCTATCTGTGTTTTTCCACGAACTCAGACTCGGATTTTAATATCCAATCTACAGCCTTGCACTGAGTATACTTTTCGTATAGTTTCTTACACAGAAGGCGGTGACTTGGGGCACTCTGAGGCTAAGTGTTTTACTAAGAGCATAGAGATAGTTCACAAAAATCCTGGTGCTTCTGAAGCTACAAATGGTAAGAAAGAGAATAGCCTTAGCGGAGCTAGTATGTCTAGTGCCAAGGGGGGATCTAAATCTACAGGAGCTATAAATTCTTCTGGATTTAAGGTTCGAGAACTTGGGAAAGTTCTCCATTTGGCCAGGGCTCAGCAACAAGGCTGTCTTGAAGGATTTTGTAGTGCTGATAACGAGAAATGCTGTGCAACTAGCAAAGTAGTCGAACCTGAAATTTTACAAGATAAGTTGCCACCAGCCTCACATGGTCTTGACTTAAATGTCGTTTCAGTGCCCGATTTAAATGAAGAGCTAACACCACCATTTGACTCTTCTCGGGATGAGGACAATGGTTTTACCCTGGAACAGACAACTGAGGCAGATGACGATGCTGCCTCTCGTGAAATAGAGAAAAAAGGTTTAACGAGATCCCGTGTTACTGATGAATTTCGGATATGCGCTCATGGGCCAAGTGGAGAAGCGCCTGCTGTTGATTCCCAGCCAGAGTTGTATAGGAAAAGAACTGCACTTGTAAATGAAGAGATACATGATTGTGACAGCACCCTTATAAATGGGTCGCCATTTCATGTTTCCAATGGATCAGGTTGTTTAGATGAGAACTTTGAGTACTGTGTGAAGATAATCCGCCGGCTGGAATGCGAGGGTCACATTAATCAGGAATTCAGGTTGAAATTATTGACTTGGTTTAGCTTGAGATCATCGGAACAGGAACGTAGGGTGGTTAATACCTTCATCCAAACTTTAATTGATGATCCTAGTAGTTTGGCAGGACAGTTAGTTGACTCTTTTTCAGATATTATATCAATCAAGAGGTCAAGTCATGATTTTTGCAGTCAGCTGTGGCATTAATTTGGGGAGAGAGAGAATGTCAAACCCGCAATGATTAATTGTTTATTCAGATAAATCACTCCTGTTGTGTTTCCTTTCTTTGTACAGAAATTTTTCTTGATCACTTTCACAAGTCATTCAATTAGTTAACTCACAAGTTTGTTCGGCAAAGGCTTGCTTGCTGGTTGCTGAGACACTTCCATTATTCTCGAGCTTTAGGTCCTTGGACATGAGGTTTCATTCCGTTCAAAGCGTGCATTTTCATCAATTATGCTTTTGAATTTGAGGCAGTGGCTTTGGGTTCTGAAGGCGTATTTCTGTTTGACTCTTGTCATTATTTTGCCTTTTTTAATTCGAAGAAGGCTTACATGAATTACAGATGGAGTTTACTTAAGTTCCACAATTGCTGTATACTCTTTCCTTATCCTTCGTCTGAAGTTCGACTTCCATGGCAAGAAACAGGACCAGAAACTTTTTTGGGTATATGGCAAAGAAACACAAGGGAAAGGGTACCAAATTCACCACCATACTTCAGTTGAAGGTTGAACGAAGTTCAATTTTTAACTTGATCAATAGAACCTAGAACTTGTGAAAGCCTTTTATATTAAAAGCTTTGTGTTAATCTTTTTTTTCATCTAATTTTCTAAAATACAATTGCAATACTCCATATTTTAATGGTTAAAATGGAAAATATTATACAAGGGACGCTTTGAAATTTATGTTTTTAATTGAACAATAATTTGTATTAATTTTTTTAAACTAAAAGGTAAATAGTTACGCAAAATCTTTTGAATTCTTACATTTAAAAGGCCGTATAAATACTCAATTCATTTTTAGTATTAAAATTTTATAAAGTAATTTTAAGAGTAACTTTTTTTATTTTTTAAAAAATGACTAACCTTCTAAATTAATTTTCAAATCAACTCAATCTTTCAATATATAAAAGTAAGCATATAAAATTGCAAACATTTTTATATGATATAACATATTTTATAGTACTAAATCTTTCAATTTTTTTTTATTTGGGTAGTAAAATTTTTAAAAATTTCAATTTAATGACTAACATCTCAAAACTTGTATAACTCATATCAAACCATTGACTCCATTGTTTTTTGTTCGGTAACGTAGACTTTTAGCCTGGCATCTAGACATGCACATGGTAATATTGTGCACACGTGTACATCAGGTGGATTAAGCTCAAAGTTACCTATGATCAAATGATCCGTTTGTCCATATCATAACCTATGACCTATTTTTCCAAAATAACCTACCTTCATAAAATCTTGACCTTAATTTTCTCTTGCATACTTAATTTGAAAAGCTCTCAAATCTAGAAAGGAAAGATTGCGAGATTATTAACTTGATTTCAAACAACATAAAGGGGAAGATATCTCTTTGGTTCTACATTCATTATAAGTAGATTTTATTTGACAAGTCCAAATTGTCTTTCATAATTGAGCGTAATGCCTATGAAATGAATTACTTTTCTTTACAGTAAGTTGTGTACATTATGTTTAAATAATTTTCGTTGGTTATTTACCTTGTAGCCTTACTTGATGATGAGGCAATGTCTAAGATTGCTTGTAATCTAGATTCTCCTAACTTTTTTGTATTGTGTAAAGCAACTTAAGAGGTAGTTGGACATATGAAGCCTTATTCCATCACTAGGAGTTTTATCACTTATATAAGAGCAATAATTGAAATATATATCTTCTTCTTTTATTGGATGGTTCACAATTCAATAATCATTTCTTGATTATTGCCACCCTTATATTTTGTAATAAGAAGGGTTTTATGTTCAAACTATTTTTGACTTTTTTATTTTTATTTATGATATATGAAATGTGAGGCTAACAATGTCTTATTTGAGGAGATTTTGAATGGTTGCTAAATGCATTTTGTAGTGTCTCATCTAATAGAATTGTTGTTAATTCCGGGTCCATGCTTTTTTTTCCAGTCTTTTAGTATTTTATTCTTTTTGACTTTATATGATTAGATCATTAATTTGACAAGTTACAAAAGATATGTTTGAAGATTACTTTATACTACTTTTGTTCCCATTTTGATTATGCGTGTTTTAACCATAAGTGCCTGGTGTAGTTGTAACTAGCTCTGGTGAATATCGATCAATCCTATAAGGACAATTGATTGACTACCAACTATTCACAAAATTAATTATCTAGACTAATAATTATGATTTATTGGGAAGGAAAATAGAATAACCATGCAAAATAACAAAGAAGAAGTAATAATCAAGTATAAAATAATCTTTGAATAAGTTAGATTTAGGTAAGGTGTCCCCTGAGACTTTATTAT
This sequence comes from Erythroxylum domingense, assembly GCA_025594535.1. Lineage (NCBI taxonomy): Eukaryota > Viridiplantae > Streptophyta > Magnoliopsida > Malpighiales > Erythroxylaceae > Erythroxylum > Erythroxylum domingense. The sequence goes on along the minus strand of JANQBM010000220.1, from coordinate 15,376,958 downwards.
ATTCTACTTCTCTCTGAATTATTGAACAATTCTAGTTTCATAGTCTAGTAAAAGTTCTTAAGTTACAATTATATTCCCTCTTAAGACATATAACTCATATCCTTAGATTCAGTCAATTGAAATCTCTTAAAAAAAAAATAACTTTAGACTGCATCACTTAGATTTATGAATTGTCATGATTGATTTTACCTTAACCCAGGAAGATCTCACGGTTCGAGCTATCACCGTCTAATCCTATAAATAAAAACAGACAAGAACTGGACTGATTTACCTCTTTCGAATAACTTATGTTTAACCCTTTTTATCCATATTGTGATCTAGCTATACAAATTATCTCTTTGATCTTAATGTATGAATCAAATATTCAATCAATTATAACAATATGGATAAATATCAAGAAATTTAAAAATTCATTAAACCTAATGATAGATCAACATATCAAATCCTAAGATCCATCCCACCTACATCTATGTCCCATTTAGTTAATAATCAAACAAGAAATAAAAACAAAAAAAGATAAAAAAGACAAAGGAACCATCATCATGAATCTTTAATCTTGAATCCTTAGTGAATCTTCTTGAATTCTTGTTCTTCTTCCAAGTATTAAATTTTCCTTGATCAATAGCCTATATAGAATAGCTCTAAATGACTCTTTTATGCTTTCAAGATCTCCTCTGGTTAACAAGCTTTCCCCTTTTCATTGCCTCCTCTTCTAATAACTCAAAATCCTATTTTATGAGTAATATAAACCCAATATGGGTCCATGTACCTGCTGAGTTGTCTTTTACCCTTTATATAACTATTCTTATAAAATAGTACCATTAACATGAGATCAACAAGGAGATTTGTCTCGTTTTTGTTGGTTTATCAAAGATGGAAGATAGGGGTATGTAGGGTGATGATGGAGAAATAAAATTATCCACCTTAGAATAAAGCCCCAAAAGAGTAGCTTATAGGTGTTGTATTTTAAGGTCTTTCTTAATTTCTTCTAAAATTGATCCAAATCAACCAAATTCTTCTTCTTTTTCCTTCAACAAGTAGAAATACCACGCAGAACAAAATAAATCATATTTGGAGTATCAAATCCTTTAAAAGAGTCTAAAATAAAAGCACAATGCTATAAAAAAATCACATTAAAAGTAATATATATTTAGCATACATTAAACTTCCTTATACTGAAGCATTTGCTTGTCCTAAAGTAAATCAATTTCATCATTCTATCTTAAACAAAAAAATTTGTTAAAAAAATTAAACAATTAAATATACCAACCAAAATTGTCCATTATTTTTTCAATCAGGAGGGTCATTAAAATGCTAAGTAACTATCTACTTATATCAATTCATAAAATATTTCAGTTTACTTCATGATCTTTCAAACTTCAACTCGAATAACAAAATTTAATTCCATGTACAAGATGAACATATATAAGATAAAATGCTTCCTAACTTTCGAACATATTCAACCCTTATTAATAGGACATAAAATTAAACAAAACAAGAGCTTTAATGATTTTTTTGACCAGTCACCTATCCTTTTTATGTGAGAGTAAATATCTTTTCATGAATACTCCAAGTTACTCAACTCGGTCACTATCTTAAATAACTATTAGCAAAACTCTTTCTCATCCTTTTTATTTGGTTTGAAGTTAACAATGTGAAATTATTTATGCTTATTTATTCATAAAATTTTCATCATTTTTTAATAATGTAAATGCTTAATATAATTCACATTTACTCGTGTATATGAATTTTAAATAAAAAATATTATAATGCTCATAAAACATCTATTCTAAAAAATATATAAAGCATATCAAATTCACTTATTCACTAACAACTATAACTAGTTATATGAATATTTTGAATCACTAAAACATTTAAACTCATAATGAATAGTCTTCATTAGTATGCTTTCAAAGACATTGCTTTTGAGTAATATCCTATTGAGAAATTTATGTTAAATTAATAAGCATGGTATTATATGTAATCCCTCCTTAATACTTAAGATAAACATTGTCATTAATGTTTCAAGCATATAAGAACAATAAAAACAATG
>JANQBM010000220.1:15355013-15369771 GCA_025594535.1 Erythroxylum domingense | reverse complement strand
CTACTATGCATGTGCATATGTGAATGCATGCATATGTCACTATTCACTTATACACTAGGTGAGGGGATGTTACATAATATTAACATGAAAAGGAAAATTGATAACTATTAAGCAACTAATGGCATATATATATATATATATATATACATGTCCAACATACAAAGAGGATATAATTATAGATTAAAAGTATACAGTAGGACTTAACTACCTAGGACTTTACGTGACTCTTTTGTAATATAAACTGCTTGGATTGGTCCACTTCTCTCAACTAAAAATTCTTTCCTGTAATTACATGTGTGATTTAAGTTCAATAACCTCATAAACAAAAAAAGATCTATTTGTGACAACCCAAATTATAATTAATCTTATTGAGTTTTGTTTGAAATTAGTTAAATAATGGCTTGCAATGTCAGTTGTTGCTAATTCTGCTGTTGGTTTAAGGTGGATGCACGCAACATTAAGAGCCCTATTACATTCTTTTAATAATAAACAATTAGAATAAGAATAATGATTTATCGTGAACTGGATTATCTGTAACATCCAAATACCCCCTGGAAGAATATATGAATGCCACTCAAAACTGTAAAAACAAACTAAAGCATTCGAAATCTTCGTTAAAAGCCAATTCGGGCAAATATACATTCTATTGCATTACAAGATGGATTACAAACAAAATACATTATACACAATGAACCTATCACAAACATGTCTTAAAATCCAATCCATCATGTATTATAGTTATTACAAACCTTCAAATACATTAAAAATGTTTCAATTATCAGGTACAACTCAAAAACAAACTCAAATATACATTTTGTCAAAATAAAACTCAATCTCCTTTGGCCACTACAGTTGTCCTTGTCTCAGTCTTTATACCCTTATATCTGAACCTATACGGGGCAAATTCACCATGGTAAGCATATAGCTTAGTGAGGAAAACTAGTAAAATTCATTCACATTTTACTCCTTCAAGACCCTTACTCCAACATTCATCCTTTTCACCACAATTCCTAATTAGTCATGTCTCAAGTACACATCAATTTCATGTCCAGACTTCAACTTGTCAACAAATCCATACATATTCTATCCAATCAAGCATGAAATAATTCATAAGATAACATGCAATCAAGATTAGTATTCCCATACCTTCTTTAACATAATTTCCTACTTCAATGAGCTAGCCACTCTAGCCTATCAAGCAAATATCAAAACTCCAAGATTAAGATGAACAACAGAACAACAATATAGAAAATAGTACAATCTGACTTCCTTGTGTAGTAGCATGTAAAGATGTCAAGTAAAGATGATGATCCAAAAAGCATGCAAAAATTTCCAGGAGGTGTGAGTAAGTGAGAGAGAGAGTTCGATGGTGAGTGAACAAGATGAAGAAAATTAAGCAATACAGAAAACTTCAGTAGAACCTTGTCTCCTCCAATTCTATTGTCATGAAATGGTAATAGTGTGTGACTTTATGTATGTTCTCCACTTGTCCCATTTAGGAGCTGTCACTCATCCACATAACATGCTGCCATTTGTCTCTAAGAAATTAGTCCATGTATAAACCATCAATATACTATATTGATTTAGGCCGAATTTTTCAAAGTTGTCTTCATAAACGTTGTAGCTTATCCTCTTAGCTTTCTAATGGTATAAATTTTGTAATTTTTTGACATTAAAACCAAAAGATATGGCACTTACAATTTAGAGTGTCACATTGGTTTACAACAAACACTGGATGTCACTCTAGATGTCACAATTGATCATGCGAAAAATTCACTTCAAACTTGGATTTTTAAGAACTTTCAAGCCTTCTTTTCACTTAATCATCACCCAAACCTTGTGTAATGTATCCATGACATATATTCCGAGATTCGGGCTTAACATTAATAATACATTAAGTCTCTAATGAAGACAATAAATTCCAATTCTCTAAGTATGATTCATTAAACCATAGTTTAAGACATAGCAATACATGTTCAATAAAACATTCCAACTAGGGTATAATTTAGGGCCTCACATTATCCATGATATTGATTTGATACACTTTAACTAATTAGAGGAGTTGTTACTAATCATAATTTTAATTCAATCATAACCTTTGTTAATTTACTAGGAAAATTTCAGTTATTGCTACAAATTAGTACCAAAAAATAAGCGTGAAAACCCAATAAGAGCTTGATTAATATGATAAGCTAGTAAAATATACGATTCTAATGCCACAAAATGATTTTAGAGGCATTTGAGAAAGGCTAGCCTTATATTGACAAATTTAATATATTCATAATAGTTGAAAGGTTTAAACAAAAAAAGGTGTTGTGCATCCATAAGCTCTTCAAAGACTTTCACAATGCATCTTGCTTTGAAGAATAAGAATAGTCCAACAACATTTCTTGTTTCATTTTTAAACAAGATATGTTGATGTTTAAGACTGTGTAATCGACCATTTGACCATGCTTGTACAAGTAATGAAGATTGAATTATGGTTTCTAAACTTTGGTCATGAAATTGTGAGTAGGGTTAACAAATTAGCAAAGATCGAATCTCAAACTAGATTTGAGTTTGAAAAGATTAACTCAAGACTATTTTGACTGGACTCAAACATAATTTTAACTTAAAACATTATCAAATATCAAACCAAAATAGCATTATAAGAAGGGCCATATTGTCTTCTCACCACTCTTAATAGTGTCGTCCCCTCTCTCTAACAACCAACCCTTAATCCCCTAACTACTTACACAAAAAAATCTTTTAGAAATAAAAGCTTATCAGAATTACAACTACCATTGACCTAGGTAAAGATGAACTCGAAATAGGAACTCAAATCAACCCACAAACTACTCCATCTATAGTAATACTAGGAACCAATAAAGGAAAGAAATCATGGAACTCGATAGACTTTAATGACCTTGGAGAGATTATATATATGGATTCAAACAATGAAGATTCAATCTAAGAATCTATGGAAGTGCTGCAGCAGGAAGCAAGGAAATAGAGCTCTTCTTTGGTTGGTTTCTTCCTCAAGTAATGACTGGCTTTCCCAGTAATGCAAAAATAGACATTATCAACTTAGAGGAATATGAAATTGGTAAATATGATGCTTAAGGAGGATGATCTATTTGTATTTAAATTTAACACCAAGGAGAATGCAAAAAGAATAATAGATTTAGGATGATGACATATGCTAGGACATCCAATCTTGCTTAAAAAGTGACATCTTAAAGTCACATTGGATAGGCCCAAGCTATAAACAATTCCTCTATGGATGAACTTCCACAAAGTTCCTTTAGATTACTGATCTACAGAGGGAATGAGCTACATAGAAAAAAAGAGAGGTAAGCCGTTAGGGATGGATGAAAATACAAGTATGATGAAGAGAATTAAATTTGTAAGGGTGTGCATACTGAATCTCTTAAAATTATGAAATTAAAGAAAGATGGAACCCTTAAAGAAGATTTAGTAAGAGTAAATTATATGTAGAAAACAAAAAGAGAACCAAGAGAAGAAGACAACTAAAGATGTCATAAAACAAGTGGTGGACAATCTAGAAGAAAGAAGGGAACTCCTTGTAAAACAAAATAGTTAAATCCAAATTGGAAAAGAGAATAACACTCCAAAGAAAGGTAAGCAGGTTATAAAGAGCTAGGAGCATAGCCAAGAAGAAGTAGATAGAAACCAAGAGGAAAACATAAGGTAAAAAGAAAAGTAATGATGTTAGCAATATGGAATGTAAGAGGGCATAATAGCCTAAATAAACAACTAACTGTAAGGGACTTCGTCAGTAACAACTTACCAAACTTTTTTGGTTTGTTAGAAACCAAAATAAAAAAGGACCAACTAAAGAAATGCATGTGGTTCCTAGGGATAGAATGGAAAGTTGTGTCTGACCATGAAAACCATGTCAATGGAAGAGTTATCATAAGGTTTAACCCTTCAAAGTTAGACCTAATCAACTAGACATGCTTAGACTAAATTATCTGTTGTGAGATGCTGATAAAAAGCACTAAAAGGCCTATAACAGTTTCTATTATGAATGTTGCAAACTATGAATTCCAAAGGTAGTCACTCTAGGAGGAAATATGACACCTTGGCTACTAGTGGGGTACTTCAACTACACATTATACTCTAGTGAAACATAAGTAGGAAGGAATTAGTCCCAATAGAACTGTAAGGAACTTCAAAAACTAACATAGTACACAAGGTTAATAGATTTGAAGTCCCTAGGTGATGTATTTAAATGGAGTAATAAATAGGTAGAGATTTGGTTCCTATTGAAGACGCTTGATAGATGTATGGTTAATGCTGATTAGCTACAATAATTTCCCTCAGCACTGTCAACTATGAGGAACCAACCATCTCTAACCATTGCCTGGTAGTGGTAGATCTGACTAACCCTGAGGAAAAAAGAAGAGCCCTTTTTAGAGTTTTCAATCGCTAATGGAACACCCTAAATTTAGGCAAGCATTAAGTGAGGGTATAGACCAAAGGATCCAAGTTTAGTCTGAAACTCAAGGCAGTGAAAGATAATTTTAAATTACTTATCAGAGAAAATACAATTCTAGGGAAAGAGGAAAAAATCAAAGCTCTGGAGAAACTGCAAATATGCCAAAGAAAGATTGAAAAGACTAGATGATCAGCAGATAAAAAAGGATGAAGCAAAAATGAAAAACAATTACACAAATCTCTGGAAAACACCAATAACTAGCTTAGATAGAAATTTATGATGCTATGGTTGAAGGAAAGAGAAAGGTGCAAGAGTTGCTATATAAATTCCATTAAAAAAAAGAAGAAACAAGAACTATATCAAATACTTAGAAGGTGAGGCAGGTTAAAGATTCCATGATCAAGAGAACAAGACAAAAATTACTTATAAAATTATCATAAAATAGTTTGGGCAGGAAGAAGAAGTGTAGAAAATTCCAAAAGAAGTATTGATGGTGATTAAACAAATTTATGATCAAGATGGTTTTAATGGAAGATTTTTCCAGTAGAATTGGGATATTCTAAGGGTAGAGGTGACTGAGGCAATTAAAGACTTCTTCTGGAAAAGAGTAATCTTAAATGAATGGAAGAAAACTTATGTGAGCCTTATTCCAAAGCAAAACAATGCTAGTAGATAGGAGGAGTTTAGATGTATAACTTACTGTAATGTCCTCTACATAATCATCACAAAAATAATAGCCAATATACTGAAGAACAGTCTGAAGAAAATTATCAATCTAAGCTTTCATAAAGGGAAGATCAATTGTTAACAATATACTCCTATGCCATGAGCTCTTTAAAGGATACAACATCAAGACAAACATGAGACCTTACAAAGGCTTATGATTTAGTAAGTTGGAGCTTCTTTTAAAGCATTCTAAAAGTAGCAATTATCCCCCAAATTTTAGAGAATGGGTTGAAAAATGTGTGACTACTGCTTCTCTTGCCATATTGGTGAATGAAGAACTTATGAAGCTAACAAAATCAAAGAAAGGGCTAAGGTAAAGGGATTCCCTCTTGCTTTACCTATTTGTGTTAGGTAAAAGCACTAAATTCCAATATTACCATAGGTGCAAAGGTATTAAAATATATCACCTTGCTTTTGCAGATGACATGCTACTATTTTATAGGGATAAAAATAATCCATTAATCTCCCCATGCAAATTGTGGATGAATTCAAAGCAGTGTCAAGATTGAGAAGCAACCCAAACAAGAGCTGCTTTTACCTCTCAACGAATGCTATGATGAATGTAGCATTAAAAGTGTCAGAGTTAGGGCTGAAATAAGGCAAACTACCCATCAAGTAATTGGGAGTGTCAATATTCCAAAAAAGAATTAATGCCTCTAATTTCAAACTACTAATAGACTCCTATAATAAAAAAATCAACCATTGGTGTAGCAGGTCCCTAAGCTAGAGGAAGATTGCAATTGGTGCAAACTATATTGAGTAATCTAGAATCTTATTATATCAACTATATTTCACTCCCCATTGGTGTATTGAAGGAGAGAGATAGAAAACTAAGGCATTTCTTATAGGATGGACCAAACCACAATGCCAACAAAGCAAAAATCTGCTAGAATAAGATTTGTCAACCAAAAAACCGGGGTGCTCTAGGGTTCTACTTTGTCAAATTGCTCAACAAGATCAGTTTGGTAAAGAAATTATGGTGGTTATGCTGTCAGAGGGATAAGCTATGGGTCAAGTGGGTACAAAATGTACTCATAAAAGGGAATAGCCTATGAAGGCAGAAACTCAAACAAAATATGTCATAGAATCTAAGGCAAACATTAGAAACTAGGCAATGGATGCAAAACCTTTTATCCTATAAAATAGGGAATGGAGATTCAACATTTTTTGGCATGATAATTGGCATAATAAGGTCCTTTGTGCAAAATTGAGGAGATCTAACATCTGAAACTTGCTATCAGTCTAAGCACAAAGGCTAGCAAGCTTATAAAAAATAATCAATTAAGATGGTTTTATCATAACTACAAAGGTGTGGAAATTAGCTTGAACAATTTGCGTACTTGCTAAGAATTAAAACAGGATGAATTCCTATAGAATGCTAATGGATCTAAAGCTTTCAACTCAAAAGCTTATAGAACCTTTCTTTAAAAGGAACCAAATAATAGAGTGAAGTGGAGAAAAATAATATGGGATAATGGCAAAAATCCCTTATTTACCTTAATTTTCTGGTTGGGGATAGCTGGGAGACTTTTAACAAAGGACAAAATAAAGTTCTTAATTGTATAATCAAATTGTGAGCTGTTTAACACTCACCTAGAATCATTGGACCATATTATAGTCAAATTCAGATATACTCTAAACATCTAGAGAAGAATACAAGGAATACTCAACATTGGAAAAACAACCCACATTTGGAATGAACTTAATAGATTGGATAGTTATCCTAAGGATGGAGAATAAGATAGACTACAAAATAGTGAAAAATAGCTTCGCAATAATGGTGTACAAAATATAGCAAGAGAGAAACAATATAATCATTAGGACGGAGGCAAGAAGTAAGGATCAACTATACCAGAACATCTTCATCCAGTGTAGATTCAACCTAGTAGCAAAAGGGTTAGCTATAAAACTCTTCACAACCATAAGGAAGAGATGGCTACTAAATTAAAAACTATAACTAGGAAGCTTAGCTCTATCATATTTTGTTCCTATTGTACTCTTGATGCTTGTAAGGTTCATACCTATTAATCAATGAATTCCTATTACATTTTTAAGAAAATGAAACCAAAAAATTTGAATATAAATTATAAAACGAAATTTATGTGTTTGTTCTATAATGACTAGAGCTTCTAAGTATGGATTACAAGTTTTGATTATAAACTATTATAGTAATAATTTTAGGTAATACGAATACAACTTTAACAAATTATAATAACAGTTCTGTAATGACAATCCATAAAATTCCTACTATTGACTGATGAATTCTAAAAGAAGTTTAATCATGTATGTTTTACTTACGTTGAGAGATTCAATGCATATGACCAAAAAAGATTTCGATAAGGTCTTGAAATTAATCTGCTTACCCCTTTGATCATTACCTTCAAACCATGAACTTAAATTTGATAGGTTAACCATATCTTGTTCATAATAATAGCCTAAATATATTGGTGCTCCTATCGAATGGGGCAACTAAATTTGTGGGCAGAGGTAGGTCATTGTGGACACAACAGGCTAGTCCCATCATTCTCTATAACACTTGCATTGAATTTGGAGTTTTGGCCCAAAACTAGTCATTGCTAATGATTGTGACACCAAAGCTAACTATGCAGTAGTAGACATTTTCTCTTCATTGACACCCTTACAGATATAGACATGAAGTTTATTAATTCATTAATAATGAATAGTAAATTGTAAAAAAAATTTGGACTTTCCTCTTTACAATTTACTATGAACTTGAACTTCATAGCTAAACCTTTGATTATAACTTAATCGTTAAATCTATGAACTATGCTTATTAGTCAGGAACCTCTACTAGTTGAAGTTAATTGACATCACTAAGTGTTCCTCCATTTTATGAATTCTATCACCAGCTTCCTCTTCATTTTGATGGTAGCAAAGTACACAATCACATCTTCTTTAGCTACCCACTAGAAAAGAAAAGAAACAAAATTGCCAAGTTAGTTAATGTTCTTAAAGTTTTTAGTCCAGATTATAATTCCAACAACTATTCCCTAGAAAGCATACATCAAAATTTCCAATCATTAGGTTCAAAGACCATTATATCAGATAGCAATTACCAATAACTAGTTAGAAGGTGGTAGAGGAAGATGGCAATTTTTATATTGGATAGTTCTAAATTGGGACACAATATCAGTCCATCATCAAAAGGTGTAAAGTAATTGTTAACAATAGCTGCTCTTATTTTCTACATAATGAAAGTTTGACAATTTTACTTATAGGATAAGAAAATAGCAAAATTTGTAAGAATGTTTTGATGGTGTATTATACAAGTGTGAATTTCATGAATCCTTTACTAGACACATTAAGACATAAGAATTTACTTTATGATCTTGACAAGAAAAGGTTCCATCAAACTGCTACCTCTCATCTCCATCGATCGAACTAATATGGGTTCTCATAGTATTCCTCGTTCATGTTAATGGACATAAATGACATCAAGACACATGAATAACCCTTGACAGAATTAAATGTGATGAGAAATAACAAGAAAAGTTATGAATCTTGATAAACCAACGTTTGAAGCAAACCAAGTAGAATATATGAAATAAAACAATATAGTAGAAACTAAAAGAAATGAAATGTTAAATGTCCAACCTTATTTTGAGATCTTTGATGATGTCATAGGTACGATCACAGTAGATATACATTAACTTTAAAAGATAAAGACCAAGTGGGAGGATCAATTGAAGATAGTGTAGATCTTCATGGATATGAATATATCACTCCTAGATAGATGCATCTCTTATCTTGTTAATTGTGATGTAGATAAATCATATTAGATAGAGTCCTATTTATATAAGGATGTCATCTTATTGAATAATGTGATGTAATTTAATTAGGATAAGATATGATCTAGCTAATTGAGTTCAGTTAGGTTCTGACTTAGATATTAAGCTAGGGGTGCCTATAAATAGCTCATCCAAGTCTTATTCCATATAAGAAATAAAGAGTACAGTTATAGAGCCTAAAAAATCAGGAAAAACAGAGAGAGACAAAGTGGGTTGTATTCTTATCCTTGTTTGATTGTTTTTTAGGTTGATTTGAGGGTTTGTTAATTATGATATTAACTTTGGTTTCAATCGTGAAACATTGTGAGAGAATTTGATGTTGTTGGGTGTGAGGGATCAACTTTTCTTGCAAATCTTTATCGAGTTTAGTGGATTTATTTGTCAATTCGCCCTATGGTTTTTCCATCTACACTAAAAGGTTTTCCACGTTAAATTTTGGTGTTTATTTCATCATTCGTTTCTTATGCTCATAATGTTCTACTGTTATAACTTAAAAAGTTATTTCTTGCGTTGATATTAGGTTAAATTTTTAGAGAGTTGTGCATTTGTTTCTTAACAATTGGTATCAAAGCCATCATAATGGTAGGTGAAAATAGCTCTATGGTCAAGTTAATATCATCAAATTACTCGATATAGAGGCTTATGGCGGAGGACCTTCTGTATTGCAAGGATCGCTTTGATCCTATTAATGTGGACAGAGGTATAAAGGATGATGTTCCTTCAAAACTTGAAAAGATGTCAGATAGAGAATAGGAAAAGATGAAGCAAAAAACTCTAGGCACTATCAGAAAATGGATTGATATCACTATATTTAATCACATGTCACAAGAAACAGATCCTTTTGAGATATGGAAGATGCTAGAAGGTTTATATAAAAGGAAGACTGCTCATAATAAGGCCTTTTTAATTAAAAGGCTCATAAATTTGAAGTTAAACGTTGGGAACTTAGTTTTAGAGCAATTAAATGATTTATAAGACATAATCAACAAGCTTAATAGACTAAAGATCATTCTTAATGGTGAGTTAAAAGCTTTGTTCCTGTTAAGTTCATTATCGAATCGCTAAGAAACGTTAGTGGTGATGATTAGTAACTCATCTCTTAAAGGTATGCTTTCTTTAGATGTAATCAAAGCGGTATATTCAACGAAGAAATTAGAAGAAAGGAAATTGGAGCTGACAACGTGCAAGTTTTCTTGATAGAAAGTAGGGGAAGGAAAAAAGAGTAGGGGTCCCAATGGTTGTGGCAAGTCAAAATATAGTTCAAAGTCCAAAGATGACAAAGACGTGATGACATGCTCCTATTGGGATAAGCCAGGACACATTAAGAGGTTATGTTATAAGTGAAAGTGGGATTAAAAAAAGGAAGCTCATCAGGAAGGTGATGATAATAGGAGTACAACTGCACTATTTCAAGCATGGATGATGAGGTGTCCTTATTTTGTGCCATTAGTGAATGCTTCCATTTTAGCAATGTTAGTTTAGAATGGCTGATCTGCATGGGAACTTCTTATCATTATGTTCCAGAGAAGTAGTACTTCTTAAGCTACAAAAGTAAAGATTTTGGGAGCGTTAAGATGGAAAACCAAAGTTTCACTAAGATAATTAGTATAGGTGATATCCGAGTTCAGAAAAATGCCAGGTGCTTATTAACCTTGAAAAATATATGACCCATCCTCGATCTAAGGCTGGATTTATTATTAATGAATGTGTTAGATTAAGAAGGATTTAAGCACAATTTTGGGGATAGGAAGTGGAAACTGTCCAAAGGCGTAATGACGGTAACCTAAGGAGAGTTTTGTTAGTCATTGTATAAGACACACTTAAAGGTGTATGATGGTGGAGAAGTATACATAGTTAAAGAGGAAACTTTACCAAATCTATGGCAACGAAGATTGGGATACATAAGTGAGAAGGGATTAAAATTGGAGGTTAGAAAGTCCCTTATCCTAATTAAGAACTCACAACCGCTTATTCTTTGCTATCGTTGTTTAGTTGGAAAGCAGCATATAGTCTCTTTCAAAAGAAGATTTGTAAGGAAGTTAGAGTTATTAAAGTTCATGCATTTAGATTCTATGGTCCTAGTAAGGACAATGAGTAGGGGAGCAATTGGATTGAATAGCTGATGAAACAAAACTTTGAAGGTTGACAAAGGAGAAAAGGCCTTCTAAAAGGTATCCATTTCTGAGTATTTATTACTTACTATTAAGGGTCAGCCGGAGGATGTGCAAGAAGTTACATTTTGTAAAAGTTTTAAATATCATTGGTTGAGGTATATGATAGAATAACAACAATCAATGTTGAAGAAGGTTCGTATAGATTTGAATGGTGATAATATGTCCACAAAAGTGGTTTCGGGAAATTAGTATGAGTTGTGTAATAAGATTGTAGGGATAAATCTCAAGTAGATGATGGAGAATAATGTGTCTACCCTATATTTAGGTCAAAAGGAAGATTATTAAGTGTCTAGCCCTATTTTGAGATCTTGGATGATGTGACGGATAAGATCATAGTAGATAGATATCAACTTTAAAAGTAAAGACCATATCGGAGGATCATTTGAAGATAGTGAAGATCTTCGTGGATATGGATATATCATTCCTAAATAGATGAAATATCTTATCTTTTTAGTTGTGATGTAGATAAATCCTATCAGATAGATTACTATTTAGATGTATATGCCGTCTTATTAGATAATGTGATGTAGTTTAATAAGGATAATATGAGATCTAGCTCGTTACGTTTAGTTAGGATTTTGACTTAGCTGTCAATCCAGAGGTGCCTATAATAGCTCATTTGAGCCTTGATCCACATAAGAGATACAGAGTGCAATAAAAACATCCAAAAGTGAAAAAAGAGAGAGAGGCAATAGAAGGTTGTATTCTCATCTTTATTTGATTATTTTTGGGATTGGTTTAAGGGTTTGTTGATTGTGATGTCAACTTTGGTTTCAATCATGAAACTTTGTGAGGCAATTTGTTATTGTTGGGCGGGATCAACTTTTCTTATAAATCCTTATTAGGTTTAGTGGATTTATTTGTCAGTTTTTCCCATGATTTTTTGTTTATACTGGAGGGTTTCCATGTTAAATCTTGGTGTTCATTTCACTATTAATTTCTTTTGTTTCACCATTAGTTTCTTATTATCGTATTGTTCTGGTGCTGCAACTTGAAGAGTTATTTCTTGTTGTTGATATTTGGCTGAATTTTTAGAGAGTTATTTATTTATCTCTCCACATAAAATGCATTTGAGAAACTAGAGTTACCATAAGTTGAATACAACAATTGTTTTAGACCCCAATGTCATCAAGTTTTCTCTTTATTAGTAGATTGTTTAGAGCAAACCGTTTTAGTCATAGAAATAAAATTGTCATAAAAAATATAAGGGAGATGATTTTTAATGGCTCATGTATATATGCCTTCCTTTATAAACCCTTATCTACGATAATTCTTATTTGGGAATGGTGTCATAATGATAGGAACTAGCACTTGAATGGAAGAAAAGAAAAGATCTGTGGCCAATAGTGATGATGAGAGAGGTAAAGGTAGGTTAGGGATTTAATGAGAGAAAAGAGAGAAGGAAGAGAGTTGAATCAAAAGAGAGTGTAGTGTATTGGAGATGAAAGAAGAAGAATAGATAAGGTTTTTGACAAAAATACCTGAATCAATCCTTAAATAAATTGCATCTTACTTGATCTCTCCTATTAAAGATAGGGAAATTGTTGAGACTATCTTCGTTTGGATAGATTGAAAGCCCCTAAGCTTAAATGGTTTCTTCTTTTAGAAATCATGGGATGTGGTAGGTGGAATGATTCTTGAAGCAACTCATGAATTCTTCAGAAATGGTAAGCTTTTGATGGAGATCAACAAAACAGTCCTATCCTTGATTCCTAAGCTGTCAATACCTATTTTATTCAGTAATTATAGACTAATATTTTGCACAAATGTTCTCAATAAGATCATCTTAAAACTTATTGTTATAAGATTGAAGAAGGTAGTTAACACACTTATAAGTTATAACCAAGGAGCTTGCATTGAAGATAGAAAAATTGGCGACAATATTTTGTTTGTACAAGAGTTCTTTAAAGGATATTCAAGAAGTTCCACATTTGCTAATTGCTCTATTAAGGTGGATTTTAATAAAGCCTTTGATAGTCTCAATTTGGATTTCCTATTTCACTTGTTGGATGTTTTTAGATTCCCTAATTACTTTATTTACTGGATAAAGGAATGTGTAACTACCACTTTTTATAGTGTTTTAGTCAATGGTAGCCCCTCCAAGTTTTTTATAGGAGCTAAAGGGATAAAACAAGGAGATCCCTCATGTCCATATCTTTTCATATTATGCATGGAAGCATTATCACTAACTTAAACCTAATACAAGTACCAATCCTAATTTTAGATTCCATTCCAAATGTTAAAAAGTCTCCTTGACTAATTTATATTTTTTTGATTATCTACTCTTGTTTTGCAAAGTCCATCTAGCCTCTATCCAGATTCTAATCGATTCTCTTCAGTTTTTCAAAAGTCTCTTAGGGCTAGAAATGAATCTTAATAAGAGTCATTTCCTGATTTCCATAGTTGCCTTGGGTATTGAATCCTGTATCTCCATAATTATAGGTATGTGTAGGAAGTTTCCAATTTTGATGTATCTTGATCTGCCTATCTCCAACAAAAGATTTAGATTTTATGAATATATTCCTTTTCTTAATAAGGTTTAGAAAAGAATTTCATCATCGGTTAACAAATATTTTCATATGCTAGAAAGTTGCAATTAATCAAGTTGATTCTCTCTTCCTTAAATATTTATTGGAGTTCTCATATGGTTCTTTATAAGAAGCTCATTAAAATGTTGGAAAGAATGTTTAGAAACTTTCTTTGGAATCACCAGGATAGAGTGTAGGGGCTTGCTAAGGTTAAGTGGTCAGAAATTTGTTCTCTTAAGGAATAAGGTGGGATAGGAATCAATGACATCAAGACTTCAAACATTTGTTCTCCTATCTCTATATGACCTTCTAAGCCTTTTACCTAACAGTCTAGTTTAAACTCTCACAAATTTATTCTACAAAGATTCCGTCGTGTTGTTTCTCTATTTTAAATTCTACTTCTATTAAGCTCTTAGATGTACTTCGGGTTATAAACTGAACAAGAGTCTAATTTTGAAACTAACAAAATAAACTAAACAAATTAACAAATTAAATAATGTAAAATAAAACCAAGAATAAAGGAAGATAATAGAAAATAAAGTAATAATTACATTAATAAAACTAAAATTTTCTTAATATCAAAGTCCCCGCTAATAGCACCAAAAAAATGCTTGACTTTTTTTAAGTTTCTAAATTATGAATTTATCTCCAAGTGCACGGTGTAGTAGCTAGTGCTGAAAAGCATAAGTCGAATCCCATAAAGAAGATGAGTATTAGTAATTACCGTTATCCTATTATTTAGTTTATAAATTTGATTTTGATTTTTAATTAAAGAAAATAAAACTTAAGCAATTAAATTGAATAAGCAGTAATACTGAACAGAAAAAATAAGAAATCACTTAGAAATAATCAATATCAAGAATTAGTGTCTAAGTTATGAATCCCCCTAAAAATGCTTAAATAATTGACCTTTTATTATGCAATTGTTTTATTGACTAATAGATAATAAAAATTCCTATCGTATGCTAATAACTCACTTGAGACTACTAACAACTAATCTTATAATGTAACACCCCAACTCACGCCGGACCCGAACCCGATATCGACAGTGATATCCGGATCCGTGCCCCGCGAAGGTGG
>JANQBM010000220.1:15342698-15354913 GCA_025594535.1 Erythroxylum domingense | reverse complement strand
ACTTATTCACACTTCTACCGGGATAATCGTCATGAACGCATGTACACTAAACTCACTATTCACAACTGCATGAGCATAAGGTGTGGTAATTTACCACACCTGGACCCGTTTCTCTGGTCCGACCCGTTCTCTAGAAACGGGATGTTACATATAATTATCAAACAATATTATTAAAGTTAAAGGTACTATGTTTGCTTTATCGATTTGTAAATTCCACTAATAGGTTTGACACTAATCCAAAGGATTTATGTCGATCTATTTCTTAGTATGTTATTAACTTTTTTCAATTGTGGTAAATCTCTATCTCTATATTATGAAATCAGATTATGTACTAATATTTTGGATCTATTAGAACATATATTAAACATGTAATCAAATCACAATATACAATCAAAACAAGTGCATCAAATAAATGAATCAAAACATGTTATAACACAAAACTAGGGTTCATCTTACCTAGACACTAAAGATGTTTAGTTACACATTATAGAAAATGAAAGCAAACATAAATGATTGACCTATTTTGTGTTAATCAATATTGTAATAAATCGTAAGTTCATGGTAAAGCTATAACTAGTACTAGCAAGTACGAGTCGATCCCACGAAGATTATGAATACTAGTAATTACCCTTCCCTTATATCTAGCTATAGATTGATTTTAGATTTTTAATAAAAAGGAAATAAAAACTAAAACAATTAAAGAAATAGGAAACAATAATGAACACAGAGATTATGGAATTCATTTAGAAAACTATCATTATTATAAATTAGTATCTAGGCTTGAATTCCCCTAAAACCTTAACAGGTTGATCTTTTATTATACAATTATTTATTGATTAATTAGATCGTGGAGACTCCTATGGTATGCTAATAGCTAACCTTGAGTCTATTAATTAATAATCCTAAGGTTCCTATCTAAATTACTTAGGTTAAAACTTATAAGACTACATTACCAAATTATGAGCCCCTCTATTAGGTTTGACCCTAATATGGAAGATTAATGTCGTCCTATCTCTAGGGTTGCAATCATCTCCTTCTAATTACAATAGATTTATTCACACTAGGATTTCTCAGTTTGTACGTATGAAGTTAAACTATCAATAAAACACGTAATCAGATCAAAATAATCAATCAAACTAATTTCATTAATAAAGCAATCAAATCGTATCAAAGTATGAACATAAGATTCATCTAAGAAAAATATTAACTGGATATTTAGTTACAAATGAATGAATATGAAATCAAATATAAATCGAAAGAAAACGAAATGAAAACAGTGAGTTCATAATTCTAAATCTCCCTGATTGTCTTCTATCAAATTTTCTTGCAATGTAGAGGTTTGATCTTGAATTCTAATGAATCTTTCAATGATTTCTTCATGTTTTCCATTTCCCTGGACAATAAACGTCCCTTTTGAACGTTCTCCACGTCTGGAAATCACCTCCTAATGTCTCCTTCTTTATTCTTCTCCCAAAAATGTCTTTTTATCATGAAATCTAGGGTTTTGTAGAGATGCATGATCTTTTATGCCACTGTGCATAAGCTCGTGCATAACCAAAATTGTCTGAAAATCATAAAAGTGCACGACCGTGTAGAAGGGCAGGGGTAGATGCACTTTTGAGCATTCGTTCAAGTTTTTGACCTCGATATCTTCATATTTAGATCTCGACTTCTTCACATAAATTGTAGATCCACTTCTTAACTTTCCAAAGGATCCACTTTTGCTTAAGAAAAAGCCCTGTAACTAAAGTTATGAGATAAAAACAAGGGAAGTTCAAAATATATTGTGATGAATTTTATATCTGATTATTGCCCTTTTAGCCCCTTATAAAAACACTTTTGGGCCTGGAGTTGTATATAGGAATTATGGAATAGGATGTTGGCTTGAATTTGAACTTTTGAATAACCTCATTTGGATGTCATAAGCCTTAGATATGTCCCTGTAAAGCTCCAGTGGTCAGGCTGTCCATTAAAAAAAAAGCTTTATGTTGTGTTTTCGTCCGAATTCTTCTCCTTTAAGTCCATGAAGGTAATTATCACTTATGAAAGCATTTGAAGTGAATTAAGTACCAAATACAAGATAAAAGTATAAAATATCAAGCAAAATACATCAAATATGGTTGTAAAAATATAGTTAAATATTCATATATCAAACATCCCCACATGTAAGTTTTTACTTATCCTCAGCAAAATCATAATCAAAATTATAGATTTTACAACATCAATCCATCATCAATATTAACCTTTCCATTCATATTATACATCATCATATCCTACTGAATCAAATTAACATACAATTAGAGTCAAGTTGTCCTAAAATTAACTTTATAAGCAATATTAATAGTAATCACATCAACAATTGCATTGAAACTAAGAGCATATATCTTTACACCCTCACCAAGATCTCACTCAATGTGCTAAAGTGTTTATGGTAAAAATCATCAAAACTTTCAACCAATGCATAGTAGAACTTTTACCATAGGGTTGTAATAAAATCACATCTCCACCACTTATGTACAAACTAGAAACAAAAACTAAGAGGTCTTTATAAGGTTGTAATGGGGTTTAGATATGGTATGTTGGGATCATAGAAAGGTTAAATTGAAGGCAATTTACGACATAATATATTTCAAGACTCGTTTACAAGTATATACAGGTCCTTTCAACACAACTCTATTGTTACCATAAATTTATTCTCTTTTTTTTCTTTTCTTTTGCTTTTTCTTTTTTATGTTTTTTTTCATAATATTCCAATCAGTACCACAATTCAAAAAATAATGGAACTTTCACAAATTTCAAGTTTTAACAGGTAAATAATATAAATAAACTTTAAGGTTCAAAATAATAAAAAAAGTCTTCAAAGAAAAATGGAATAAAGATTAATATATGGGTAAAATCAATGCAAAAGGCTAAGACTCAACTTGACTATTCCTAAAGGTAAATATTTGGGTATGGTAATTTGAAGTATATAGGCTAAGCAAGTTCGTGAATCTTAGTGGCTTTATCATACTAATGCTTCTAATTTGACAAATATGGTCTCAATTTCATAATGAAAGCAAGTTTTAGAATTATCCTACTATACATGGTATCACACATATGAAAGAATAATAAAAGCTTTAACAAAATTTGAAAATATATTCTTTAGGCTTAAAAACTCACAAAAAATGGGTATATATGTGTGTAAATAATATGCAAATTTCATTCAAATTGAAAATTTCAATGATTATAAAAAATATGACTTGGAAAGCTAATTTCATTCTAACCATCATCCTTTTGCACGCCAATTCAAGTCAATATTCAACAACAAAGTAGAGTATTAATAGACATATTCAATTAATTCAAGACACCAGTAAAAAAATATAAAATTAGGATCATAATAAGATTGAAAAAATCAGTTAAGAAATTCAATAAACCCATCCCCACAATTAAAGTTGTACATTGTCCTCAATGTACACAATATAAGCATTTATGAAAAAGTGAGATAATTTAGTGGTACGTTCCAGTTTATGGAGATTTCTTTTATTCTCATCTATCCAAAATGAAACTAACATCCTTGCAAAATATAAAAGAAAAGGATAAAAAGAAAAAAAACATAATAAAAAATAAAATCCTATACTAATATGAAAGCAAAAACAAAATAATATAAAAATTGAAATAAAATTATAAAAATTGAAATAAAATTAAACTAACTTATGAGTTGCCTCCTATGTAGCACTTTTTTAACGTCAGTAGCTCGTCATAACTTGTTGACATCATCCTGGATCAATAATCAGCAACTTGCTTCCAATGTTTTCTCTATAAAGCGATTTCATAGCCTGTTGTTGAGCAAGTTTTACCTGATGTAAAGCGCTCAATATTTCACAAGTATACGAATCATAAACTTGTAGTAATTAAGGTGTCGATCCCACAAGGATTTAACTAAAACTAAATGAACCTAACTTTGTCTAAGGTTGTGAAATATGATTTGAGAGAAAATAAAATTCAGAAATTAAACAATCAAATAAAATTGAACACTAAACCATTTAACAATTGAGCTGTCACAATAAAATAAGGATGATCACGTATGAAAGTATAGGATTCGTTCTATCATCATTTTGCTCCCTTAACCATTTTATATTCAATTTGGTGTCGATCCTAGGTTTCCAAAAGGTTTGATTATTCTAGCTCAAGACCTAATCATTTAACCCCAATTAATAATCCCTAATTAATACAAAAATTTTAGATTTGCAATCTCTCAATTGACAAAAACGACCTAATGTTTTCAACTAGTTCTTAAGCAATCTATTAGATAATCAAGTTCTAACACAAGATCTCACTTCCTATGATAATCAATTTGATACTTGTGTGAACTATTAGATTGTTAAATCTCATTATCCAGCCTAAACAAATTACTGTGGACTCACTCTCTCGATTTGTTGTCGAAGTATAAGCAAACACAAATATGACAACACCCAAAACATAGTATTGAAATCAAAAGTGTTAAAGTCATAAAATAAGTCAAGAACAAATCCTAATATGAAATTAAAAAATCATCAATGTGTATAACATCTTACAATCTAGTTCACACATCAACTTTAATGAAAATAACAAAAGAAAAGAAAGAAAAACTTGATTTGGAGTTGGATCTTCAGATTTGGAAAATGCTAAATAGCTTATGCTCCTCTTGATCTTCCTTGGATTAATCTCAATTTTGTAAGATGGAGTCTCCTCTTTTTTGAGTGATTTATGTTTTTAAATAGTTATTGAGGCTTCTAGGGTTCTTTCTAGGGTTTTCTCGCTTAATTTGGTTCCAAAAATAACCCCAAAACGTTAAAATTACAAAAAGAGTCTCTTTATGGAAAAGTTGAAATTTGTTGGAAATGTTATCTACTCTCTCTGTCACGATCATGATAAGCAAGTCACGACCATGAACTGCTTCCATACTTCCAATTCTTCTCTTTTTTCAATTTCCTGTTTCCATACACTGAAACACACATCCCACATCTCTTGAAACATAAAATTATGCTCCAAATCATGCCAAAACCATACAAACACTTAGAATATAAAAAAACACTAGTAATAACATAATTATAAGCCTATATATATGATAATCATCTAAGAAATACTCAAAAGCACACATAAACATCTATCAAAACATAGTATAATTTACACCTATCACTTATAAACAAGCCTCCTATTGCAAGGTAATCAAGAGGATATAATTGATTAGATTAATAAAACCAATAGACTCCATTAATGGCCTTTTTAATGAAAAACTTTTGAAAATGTAAGGAATAACAAAGATCCATGTATCATCTGCTAGCTCGAACAATTTGTCTTTGAGGAAGTGGGAACCCTCCGTACTTAAGGATACTACTAACACTGCATCAATAATTTCCTTCCTTGGTTCCTCCACTAGTTCTTCCTCGACTATCTTTGTCTACTCTTCTTCTTCTTCTTCTTCTTCTTCTTCTTCTTCTTCTTCTTGTTCTTCTTCTTGCTGGACAGAGGCTTTTGATTCATCTTTTTTAATTACCTTCTATCACTCCTTTACTTTTCTTCTTGGATGGAGACTTCTTCTTCATCTAGAAGCTATTCTTGTAATGTCACTCCAATCATGAAGCCAAACCTTACCTTTTCTTCTCCCTCGAATTCGTGTCACTTAGCTTTCATTTCAACAAGGAGTTGTATTAATTTATCTATAATACTTGCTTCCTCTTCCTTTTCTTCTTCTGAGAGTTCATCTTCACCATTAAGGGTGATTGCCATTCCAAATTCATTAAGATCTGTTTCATTAGGACTAAGCGAACTCCTTAGTTGTTCATTAGATAATACCTTTGCTAGCTGATCAATTTGATTCACCATGTTCTATATACGAACCTCTGTTTCCTGATGGCTTATATGTGATGCTTAAATAGAATCAATCATCATATTTCTTAGAGTAGCAATTACCTCCTCGCCTCTTGAAATATATGGTCATTCATGAAATCAACTGTTGACTCTTCTTCATTTTGCAATGGTTGGAAACTCAGATTATACTCATTATATGCAAGTGAAGGAAGTCTCTTATCGAATTCACGTTAACTAGCTACTCTTTTGGTAAGGCAATTCCATTATTTGATCTGTAATACTTTCTTTTTCTTCTGAAATTTCTTTTTGAAATGTCCCTCCATTCATAAAACTAACCATTATCTTTTCTTCACTCTCAAATTTGTGTCAGTCAGGTTTCATTTTAGCAAGGATCTCCATTAATTTATCTTCTAGTGTTGGCTCGTTAACTGGAGGTGCTTGTTGTTGTATTTATTCAGCTGAAGCATGATTATTCCATCAATAGGCGTAAGAATTGTTCCATTCTGAATTGCAGTTGTTCCCGTATACTACACCACGAGGTTGATAGCACATGTTCGGTCTCCCATATGGTGATGTCATAGTTTATGAAGACATATTCTAGCTCCCATAAAAATACTGTCCACGTCATCCTTCCATTATGAGCTGTGGCTATGACAATGAATCGTAGTTTCTACAATAAACCCCAGACTCAAGATCAAGTAGAGAATAAAAGATAATTAAATTAATAAGTCAAAAATACAATAAGATATAATAAAATAAAATAAAATAAAAGAAAGAAAAGAAAATAAATACAAAAGCAAAATTAAAATTAAAATTAAAGAAAATAAAAACAAAAATAAAGCAAAATAAAGTGAAAATAGATAGAGTAATAGTATTCAGGCTTTCCTAATATCAAAGTCCCCGACAACGGTGCCAAAAACTTGATTGACCTATTTTGTGTTAGTCAATATTGTAATAAACTGCAAGTACACGGTGTAGCTATAGCTAGTACCAATTAGTACAGTTCGATCTCACGAAGATTATGAATACTAGTAATTACCCTTCCCTGATTATTTAGCTTACCAATTAATTTTATATTTTTAATAAAAAGGAAATAAAAACTAAAACAATTAAAGAAAAATAAACAATAATAAACATAGAGATAGTGGAATTCACTTAGAAAAATATCGTTATTAGAAATTAATATCTAGGCTCGAATCCCCCTCAAACCTTAATAGATTGATCTTTTATCATACAATTGTTTATTAAATATAATGTGGAGACTCCTATGGTATGCTAATAGCTGACCTTGAGTCTAGTAACAACTAATCCTAAGGTCTTTAAACGAATTACTTAGGTTAAAACTTATAGGATTGAGTTACTAATTTATGGGTCCCTGAAAGATTTATGTCATTCTATCTATAGGGTTACAATCAACTGCTTCTAATTACGGTAGATCTATTCACACTAGGATTTCTCAATTTATACGTATGAAATTAAAACACATAATCAGATCACAATAATCAATCAAACCAATTTCATTAATAAAGAAATCAAATCGTATCAAACAATTAACATAAGGTTCTTCTATCCTAAATACTAATAGTATGTTTAGTTACACATGATCGAATATGAAATCAAATATAAATCGAAAGAAAAAAGAAATAAAAGAAATGGGTTCCTAATTATAAATCTCCTTGCTTTCTTTTATCAAATTTTCTTGCATTTCGATGGATTTGTCGATGATTTCTTTGTGTTTTCCACTTCCCTGGACCAAATTAACCCTTTTCGACATTCTTTACGTTTGGAAATCACCTCCCAACATCGCCTCCTTTTTACTCCTCTTGAAAAAAAATTTTTTATCATGAAATTTAGAGTTCTAGGAAGATGCACAGTTTTTTTGCATAGCCATGCATCAGAGGTCGCGCATAACCAAAATTGTCTAAAAATCGCGAAAGTGCATGGTTGTGCAGAAGTGCACATGTAGATGCACTTTCGCCCATTCCTTTAGGTTTTTGAGCTTGATATATTCATATTTAGGTCTTGACTTCTTCACATAAATTGTAGATAAACTTCTAAGATTTCCAACAGATTCTCTTTTGCTTAAATTAAAGCCTTATAGTTAAAGTTATGAGCTAAAAACCAAGGGAATTTTAGACTGGACTAAGACAAATTTTGTATCTCATTCTCGACCCCTCAAAACAACACTTTTGAGCCTTGAGTTGTACATAAGAATTATGGACCAAAATTTTATCTTGAATTTGAGTTTTTGACTAACCAAATTTGGATCTTATAAGCCTCAAATCTGTCCATGTAAAGCTTCAGTGGGCAAGCTGCCAATTTAGCAGAAATAAGCTTTATGTCTTATTTTCATTCGAATTCTTCTCCTTTAAGTTCATTAAGGCAATTATCACCTATCAAAGCACTATAAAATATAAAAGGAAAAGATAATGAAATCAGCTTAAAGCCTTGATATGGAAAATCTAGAAAGCAAGGGTTGATCTTAATGTTTCTACTTTTGATCTTCTTATTTGTGATGGTCAGCCTCTTTTTTGTGATTTTCTTCCTTCTTTTAGTGTCTTTACTAATTTTGAAATTCGCCTCCTTTGCTTTAGCCTTCATAATACCATTTTATAGAAAAAAACTATGTTTTCTAAAATATACATAGGAATGTATCTTCACACAAGCATAAATAACATCTTCGAAACAACAATTAAAGAAATAAAACACACGAAAAAACTAACAAGAAAATAATTCTAAGTCTTAAACTTATGATTATCATCTAAGAAAACACTTTAAAACACATTTAAACATTTAAAAAACATACTATAATATACACCTAACAAGTAGCAAAAGGGAAGAGCACTTTCAGAGAAGGAGAGTAATGTTCAAAGAGGAGAAGATAGTTAAAGCAAAAGGGAGGGAGACTAGTGGTGGGGAGTAGCTATCTGGAGGGGATGAAAAGGATCAAAGAAACTTTGAGCATTTGATTGATATTTTTGGCAGTTAGAACTAGTATTGCAAAATTAAGTAAAATTTTGGAATTAACTATAATTCACCTTATTTTTATAAAATAAATATAAATGTAATTTTCTTAATTATATTTTTCTTTCTTAAAATATTATATTTTGGTGTTATAACTTCACAAACTTAAGTTCACAATATTAAAAATTAAAAATTAAATTGAATAATTATTTCAATTTTTAAGGTCTTGATATAATAATTTAATAATATCCTAAATATGATTAATAAATTAAAGATACGTCAACAAAAAAAAATAAAAGTAAAGATTGATTAAGCAAAAGATTGAAGAAAAAAGTTAAAAGATTTAAAGATTAA
Source organism: Erythroxylum domingense (assembly GCA_025594535.1). NCBI lineage: Eukaryota > Viridiplantae > Streptophyta > Magnoliopsida > Malpighiales > Erythroxylaceae > Erythroxylum > Erythroxylum domingense. The sequence continues at coordinate 15,345,766 of JANQBM010000220.1, read as the reverse complement.
AATAAACAAAACAAACAAAAGCACAATAAATGGATTCTCTTCTCTCTAGCTCTATCATAGTTGGGTATGCCACGCATAGCAAAGCCCCTATTATGCCCCTTCCCCCGTCCTATTATCATCTTCGCCTTTTCCCTGGCTCTTTGATCTTTCTTTTTGCAGTCCCTATTCATTCTTCCTATTTCTCATCCCATTTACATTTCCAGCTCTAATTTTTGAACCTCCTATAGAGAGCTCCATTATCTTGTTTAGTCCTAGACAAGTTAGGGTTATTTTAATATTTCTTTATCCTTTCCTTTTCTCTCCTCTAAAATTTTATAATGTTTAGTACTAAAGTTTTTAAACTCTTTAAACTTGCTACTTTTACACCTCTATTTTGTGGAAGGAAGTCAAATCTCCAAACATAATTTTCAAAATGTAATGACCTTCGCACCCTTCCCCGGTTATCCCTCATTTGGATCAACTTAACATAACTTAAAAGGAACCAACCTTCTGAAGTAAATCACACGTTAATATATGATATACACAAGAAGGGGGGTTGAATTGTGTATTCTTTTTGCGAATACAAAATCTTTAATATTTCTGATAAGAACTTCTCTAACTTGTTAAAAGAATATCATTAATGTTATACGAAAATTGTTATGTAAATAAATCGCAAATAACTTCTATATACTTATTTTAAAAAAATATAGTCTAAGTTGAGAGATAGAAGATAAACATTGCGATTTTATACTAGTTCACGCCAAACTGTGGGCTACATCAAGTCCTCAGAATTCTTCTGAGTTTTCACTATACTTCAACAAATGGTCAAGTATTCTTTCTTCCTTCTAGAGCCTCTTCAGGTCTCTTACACCAAATATTCTTTCAACTATCTTAGCCGCTCCAGGCTCTTAGCCTTTTCTTTCTCTCACTAGAAAGATATCGTGAGCTATTATTACAGTAGGTTTAGCTCTCCAGTATCACACTACAGAATTTTTTCTTTTCTAAGTATACACTTGAACGCTCAAAAGATGTAAGATCAAAAGTTTTCCGAAAGGTTGAAAAGTTGTAAAGTTCTAAAGTTATTCAATCTTCGAGTACGACTGGTATTTATAGTCTAAGTCACTAACTGCTTCTTGATTCTTGATAACCACTTCTTGAATCTTGATAATTGTTATTTAGTTGAGTTCTATAACTAACTCCAACTAAATAACTGCTCGACGTACTAGCGTATCTTCTGCTTTCTATCGTCTGTGTTTTCTTCTTCTGTGTTTTGTTTCTTCTGTGTTTCGCTTCTTCTGTATCTTTACTTCTTTTGTGCTTTGCTTCTTCTGTATCTTTACTTCTTTTGTGTTTTTACTTTTTCTGTGTATTTCTTCTGTGTTTCGCTTCTTTTATATCTTTACTTCTTCTGTGCTTTGCTTCTTCTGTATCTTTACTTCTTCTGTGTTTTGTTTCTTTTGTGTTTCGTTTCTTTTATGTTTCGCTTCTTCTGTGTTTCTACTTCTTCTGTGTCTTTGCACTTCTTCTGCACACTTAACACACTCATCAAACTAGTTCTTTTATTTCTAACATGATTATTATTTGATTGTCATCAAAATTAATTATCATAAAGTCCTCCTGACTTAACACCTTCTAGCTAGTCATGCTCCTCCTTAATCGAACTCCCTAAATTCTCAGACAACCCCTAGAACACCTTTCCTTAAACCTCACCTATCCTAAAAGCATGTTATAGTGTACTTACTCTGATACGGAGTACTGCCCTCCTATCGAAGAAGGGGACAGAAGTATAGTGTACTCTCAAGGGAGGTCCTGAAGGTCATGGCAAAAAGTTGGCATGTGATAATTGTTGGCTTTTTCAATGGAAAAAATCATCCTTTCCAAATGATTAATATTTGGGCCTACAAATTATGGAAATGTATAGGTTTTAATTTAATACAAATTATGGAAATGTATAGGTTTTATTTAATTTTAATATTAAAATAGAAAAACTTCATGTTCAAAATTTCCTCAAAATAAGAAACTAAGATACTGGTTGAAAGAGGACCTTGGCATTTTGCAAAACATCTAAATTTTCCTTCAAATTTGGAGATGAGGTATTAACATGTATATGGTTAGCTATGAAAATGTTCCCTTTTAGGTTAATTTCCACAATACCTTAGAATGTTGGATCAACTTAACACAACTTAAAAGGAACCAACCTTCTGAAGTAAATCACACGTTAATATATGATATACACAAAAGGGGGGTTGAATTGTGTATTCTTTTCGCGAATACAAAATCTTTAATATTTCTGATAAGAACTTCTCTAACTTGTTAAACGACTATCATTAATGTTATACGAAAATTGTTTTGTAGATAAATCTCAAATAAATTCTATATACTTATTTAAAAAAAATATAGACTAAGTTGAGAGATAAAAGATAGACACTGAGATTTTATACTGGTTCATCCCAAATCGTGGGCTACATCTAGTCCTCAGAATTCTTCTGAGTTTTCACTATAATTTAACAAATGTACAAGTATTCTTTCTTCCTTCTCACGACTCTTCAAGTCTCTTACACTAAGTATTCTTTCAGCTATCTTAGCCTCTCCAAGCTCTTAGCCTTTTCTTTCTCTCACTAGAAAGATATCTTGAGCTATTGTTACAGTAGATTTAGCTCTCAGTATCGCACTACATAATTTTTTCTTTTCTAAGTATACACTTGAAAGCTCAAAAGATGTAAGATCAAAAGTTTTCCTAAAGATTGAAAAGTTGTAAAGTTCTAAAGTTATTCAATCTTCGACTACGACTGATATTTATAGTCTAAGTCGCTAACTGCTTATTGATTCTTGACAACCGCTTATTGAATCTTGATAATTGTTATTTAGTTGAGTTTTGTAACTAACTCCAACTAACTAACTGTTTGACATACTAGCGTATCTTCTACTTTGTATTGTCTGTGTTTTCTTCTTCTGTGTTTGGCTTCTTCTGTATCTTTACTTCTTTTGTGTTTTTAGTTCTTTTGTGTATTTCTTCTGTGTTTCGCTTCTTTTGTATCTTTACTTCTTCTGTGCTTTGCTTCTTCTGTATCTTTACTTCTTCTGTGTTT
>JANQBM010000220.1:15282774-15311472 GCA_025594535.1 Erythroxylum domingense | reverse complement strand
ATACTATTCATAGAACGTAAATCACATTACATAAACGACATGCATGTATATATAAAAGGAATACCTCATAATATATTGTTAACAAGTCATAATGTTAATACATGAATCACAAATATCTATTGTCCTAGGGCACACTACTAACAATAAATGCCTGTGAAATGCTTAAGATACTCATTTTACCTTATATTTGATTTTGGGCACATTTTGGAAGTGTAATAGCTATAGTGAGCTAAAAGCATTCTTGTTGAGCCATCTTTTCAAGATTTAAACATTGCCATCTTCATGAAGAAAGAAGAAGAAAATTTAAAGAATAGGAGATAACAAAAGGAAAATGAAAATGAAGAACAAGATTATTAACTCACGACTATATAATTAATTTGGCATAGTTGTGAGTTAATATTGGTATAGCTATAAGTCGCTATGTAACTCATTCACATTGAACCATGCAAGTTGTCCCTAATTCACATAAGACATCACACACACTAGTTTCCATTCCACTTGTAACCTATCATTTAAGGTATAAAGAAGGATTGGAAATGTGGACTGAAAGAGAAAAAAGTAGGTAGATGGAATGGAATACATCTTACGTGAGCCAGCTGTCCCATTCTCCTTTTTAACCTATCTTTATTTTATAAAAGGTGTTCTTTAGATGGTAAAAAGGAGGGTTAGATGCATCATAAGATAGTTGTCCATTTTATTCCATTTAACCTAGCTTTAAAATGGAACAACCAAAGGTAAGTGGGGGGTTGTAGTAGGTGCGTGTCTATTACAATAAAAAGAGAGAAAAACGTGAGTGCATTGTGAGGGCTGCACTTGGAGAAGAATAAAGAGCAACAGAAGGACAACACCAAAAATTTTTGTCCTCTTTTATTTTTAAATGAAACCTTTCCATTTTCTCTTTAAAACCTAGCTACTTCATGGGTTTTAAGGGAGCTATTGAATAAGTAAAAAGAGGCGGGTATTGATTGGGTGTTGGTTATGTGTTAGTTTTAATAAATAACCCTTGATAATTCAAACGCGTATGGTTCATTAATGTAGTACCTAAGGTGTCGATCCCATGAGGAGGAATAATCTAATCCTAAAATCTAAGGCCAAAAACAAATACAAAAATTCAAGATGCAACTAACTAAAATGAAAATTCAATCAATCAATCAAATTAAATTGAAAATCATTCACAAAAATACTAACTACTAAGCAATTGCAACACACCCAAGAATCAAACTAAAGAAATTACCAATTGAGAGAAAGGGAATTTTACCTATCCTTAATGCTAACCTAACTGATTATGAATTACTGGATTGTTGGTTCTAGACGATTCTACGGTTGATTACTCTCTCTTGAGTTATAACCATTAACCCTAAATCATAAACCCTAATCAGATTATGAAGGTCAAAATCTCTTAATTTACAACCAATCCAAAACCCTAGCAAGTTCTGAAGTTCTCCAATAAACTATCAGAAACCTATGCAAGATCTGTCTTTACACAATTTAATGATTTGATTTAATTCAATTTTTATTAAATTACCTAACTCTCGTTAGCTCAATTTAATCATTTTTTGTTTAATTCATCCTCTCAGTTTATTATTGAATTATTGATAGGTGTGTATTAGTCTATGTTTTTCTACATAATTGGCATGTGTTTTCTTGCATAATTGTTGATTATTGCTGTCGTTTAGGATTCATTTTGTATATTTTTGTTTAGTTTGATTTCCATTGTTGTTCTTTTGTGTTTGATGTTAATTTAGGGTAAGAAATGACTATTTTTATATAGGAAGGAAGATGGAGCAACTTGGAGGTTAAACTAGAGATCAAAGAGGAGAAGAAGAGAGGAGTTCATTTTTTGTAAATTCCCAAATCAAGGGAATCATGTCAATTCCCACGATCGTGGGAATTACAATCTAAAACAATACATGGGGCTTCATTAAACTTAGGATGTTTGGATTATAAAAGGATAATTAAGCCTCCATCTTGAGGAGGAGAGGATGAAATCCTTCTGTAGAAACACCATCCTTGAGTGATGAACACATGTTTGGAGCCTTGAGGAAGGATTGAAATAAAGGATCATCATCAAGATTGGGGAAAATAGCACATCAACACAAATATTTTTTGATTTTGACAAATAAGAAAAGGAGTTCTTTTATTCAAGTTTCTATCAATTTACTTCTTCTATTCTTTGTAAAATGGTTTATTTAAATGTTGATGATGTTATGGAGACCATATTAGGCTAGTTTAGTTTTAGAGATTGCTTTTGAACTACCTTGGTAAAACTCCTATTTTATTTAATTGAATGAAGTTCACTTTGATGTTTGCTGATTTTATTGATTATCTTGCAACAAACTGAGAGAGTGAGTAAGATAAATTTGTTTAGGATTGTGCAACGAGAGTTGGCGATCTATAGACTAGTAATCATCACGTTAAATGAATAGTTAGAAGAGAGATCTCAGCTAGTCAATTGATCACCCATATGATAGTTTAATAGCTAGTTGAATCGGCTGAGTCATTAAGTAGGTTGAGAGATCATCCAATTTATTCCCTTTAATTCGATTAGGGACAATTACTTACACCTTGTGAGAGGCTAGTTAATACATTCAAAAATCTAGGGTGAAACATAATTTAATCAATAAAATAGGAGGGACACAAAATAGGGATAAAAGTAATCTCTAGTCTTTAGATTCTTGAATTTCGATCATTATGCACGTTGATATTATCTATTTCTTTCTGTTACTCTTTAATTTTTAATCTAATTTTCTATATTATTTTTATTAAACAATTTTATTTCTTAAGCAAAGTTTTAGCTAAATTAAGTGGTGTCTGGGCATCAATCCCTTTGGGATCAATATCCGCTCTTTTAAGCTAAAAGTCACAACTCATTCACTTGCAGTTTTTGAGTATAAAAAGAGTAGATTGTGTTACATAGTTAAACTCAAACAAGTTTTTAGTGCCGTTACCGGGGATTGATTGTTTAGCATCTTGGTTAATTTATATTACTTTAATTTAAGAATTTTGATACTTTTCCTTTTGTAATTACAGGTGCATGAACACCAAGAGCATGCGAAGAACGAAAGAAGTTAGCGAAGACAAATTTCCTAACATCAAGAGACACAAAAGAGAGTTACAACAGGCAAAGTGTCTTAACTTTTCCCCACAAGATATGACTGAAGAAGGAGAGCAAGGAGCACCATAGAGAACTTTGATGGATATCATGAGGCCAGGGTTTAGTCTTCAAGGAGTGGCAAGATCGATGGTCTAAGCAAATAATTTTGAGATAAAGCCGGTGTTACTTAACATTCTACAAAATAGTGTGTAGTTCTACAGGCTATCCAATGAGGATTTGAATGTCGACATCGTAAATTTCTTGAAGATCTATGACACATTTTGATTCAATGGAATGTCCGACAATGCGGTGAAGTTGAGACTATCTTCATTCATTTTGAAAGATAGAACTAAAGCACGGTACAATTCACTAAATTCAAGCTAGATTACGACTTAGGTGTAGCTTGCCCAACCATTCCTCGCTAAGTATTTCATGTTGACGAAAATGATGAGGATTATCAAGGAAATTACAAATTTCCAACAGAACGATGGGGAATCCCTTTATAAAGCTTAAGAGAGATTTAAAGAACTTCGAAGAAGCTATCCCCATCATAACCTACCAAGAGAGTTCCTACTTCAAACGTTCTAAAATGGAGTGAATCCAAGCACTAGAGGAGCCATAGACACAGTAGCAGCTCATGATCTGTTGAGGAGTTGGCGAGCAACAACTACATGTGGTCGAGCGAAAGAAGTATACAGGGATAGAAGGAACAGAAAGGTATGATACCTATTGACTCTGTTAATACCTTGCAAACTCAGATCACGGCTCTTACAAAGCAGCTGAGCAGCATGCAAGGAGCATCTACCTCGATAGCTAAGACAATACAAGTTCAGTGTGAGTTGTGTAGGTAGAGCAACCATGACACAACTGGTGGTACTGAACAGGTAAGTTACTTGGGCCAACCATAGAATGGTAATAATCCGTACTCTAATACCTATAATTTGGGGTGGCAAAACCATCCAAATTTTTCTTTGAGTAATAATAATGTAAGTGGCCAATAACAACTACTAGGTTTTCAACAAGATCGAATCGAAGCAATGGAAAGCAAAATGGACAAAATGATGGAAGTGTTGGGGATGTTTATTAGCCAGGAAGAGATTCAGAAGAGGACGGAAAAGAAATTCGACCAAATCCTAAAGAATCATACATCTTCCATCCACAATTTAGAGGTTCAGGTAAGGCAACTTGCTAACATGTTATCTTCTCGAAATGCTGATAACCTACCGAGCAACACTGAAATTAATCTGAAGGAAAGAATTATAGCCATTACTCAAATAGAGAAAAAGGACAGTGAGAATAAGGAGAAAAATAGAGCTAAGAGAGAAGGACAACCTGTTGTAGGAGTCTTCCCAAATGAACCAGTAAGCGAGCCAATTAAGGAGCTTCATCTTAGACTTTCACATCAGATTTTTGCACAGCGGAAGTCATCTTCAAGCAGAGCAATGAGAAATTCTAAGGACGGTAAGTTAAGTGAGATGTCAGATATAACCAATCAACTCTGAACAAAACTCACATTAAAGGAATCGGTGAAAAAAGAGGTCGAAGAATATCAGAAGGAAACTAACTTGTAACATAAAAGAAAGAAGACTCAGGGGATATTTTTATTCTTTGCAATATTTATAGAGTTTAGATAGATATAACATTTGCAAATTTGGGAGCTGGCATCAATATAATGCCCTACTCATTCAATCAGAAGCTAGGTTACCCATTAAGACATTGGCGAAAATAGCCGATAGAACGGTACACTTGCCAAAGGGAATCATTAAGAATGTGCAAATACGGATTGGCAAATTCTTTTTTCTAGCAAACTTCTACATACTGGATATTAGAGAAGACGAGAAAAACTTGATGATGTGTAGGTGACCATTTTTGGTTACTACTCGTTCAATTATTGATGTTGATGGGGGCGAATTAATATTAAGAGTAGGAAAGGAGCAGTTAATATTAAAAGGATTCAAGAAAAATTATCATGCTCCTTCACCCATAATGGACATCAAAGAACCTGAACCCCAAGGTGCATAGGAAGATGTTGAGGACCCTAAGAATGCATGTAAGAAGAGACGATCACGCAAGAGAAGGTGTAGGAAAGAAAACAACAAAGATTATGGAGTCTATACTAAGGTAGCTCATCTACAAAGTTTGAGATTAGTTTCCGTGCTACTATCGTACCAGTCATTTGAGTCACCATGAGCATCAAGGAGAATCAAACTATCGACATTAAAGAAGCGCTGCATGGGAGGCAACCCATGGATGTTTATTTTCTTTTGGTTATCTTTGTCTAGTTTTTTGTTTAATTTCTTTAGTTATGATTATGTTTGAATTAAATTTGATTGATTTTCAATTTAGTTTTTGTTTAAATTTCAACTTTTTTTCTTTTAGAAATTCTTGATGATGATATTAATTTGATGTGTTTATAGGTTATAGGATTATAGAGAACTAATATTAAGCTTGGAAGAAGGTTTGGAATCATGAAAATCATCAATATTGTCAGAATTGGATTGATTCCCATGATCATGGGAAATCTCTCCAGAAACTTCCTAGAGAGAAAACCCACCACCGTAGGAAATGTGGTGATTCCCACGATTATAGGATTGCTCTCCAGAAACATTATGGAGGAAAATCCCAGTTTCCCTTCCCTTTTCTTTTTTCACCCTCTCTCAAAATTTTCACTCCTCTCTCTAACCCTCTAAAATCCTCCTACCACTCTCTAAACTCTTCATTTTTCCTTAAGATTCTTCATTTTTTCTTCAACTGTTTCATTATTCTTATAATCCTTTAATCTTTTCTTGCATTAATCATTCAACAATAAAAGGATTTGGGTAAGATTTTGCTCTCTCTCTCTAAAAGTCAAATTTCACTCTTTTTCTCTCATTTTTGTAGATTTTCCTCTTACAATGCCACCAAGGAAGATGATGGTTAGGAAACCGATTGATGAACTCCGCTTGTAAGTTTCCAGTAATGGTAAACTCGATTTGACAACGACTTACTGCTTTCCCTTCCTAATTTACTCAAAAGAAGAAGGTATGTGTTTACATGACCTTAGGGATAGAGAAATAGTCAGTCATAGGTATTTTGATTTTGAATTATTAGAGAACATAGGAGTGAGATAATAACTTAAGCAACTAGATGCAAATATAGGGTGGAATAGGTTTGTTCAGTATGATGTACCTATTTATGCTAATATAACTTTAGAGTTTTTCACAACAGTCCGGTACAATCCTAAAATGGATGTGTTTTGGTTTAGGTTAGATAGAAATGTTTTTGAACTTGATTATCCTATCCTACAAGAAATTTTTAATTTGTCGAATGCAAACATTTTAGATAGACACGCTGATTTTGATGTCGATTCTTATTAGAAAATCCTCAGGGTAAAAAACATTTTGACTCACACAATGCACCAAATTCTTTAATTCGGAGTGTAGAGCATCTACTTTTACATAAATTTATATGTCAAATTGTGTTTAATAAAACAAAAAGTAACAAATGCTCAGCTAAAGAACTTTTCTTTTTATAGTGCATAGATCGAAAAATTAAAATCAACATATCCTATAAGATTTTTCGATCAATAGTGAGTGTGGTTAATAAAAAGAGAAGAGTTTATCTTTTAGGAATTTTCATTCGCTTCTGCTTTAGGTGTGTTCTATAATGGTAACATGGAGAATTTTCGTACAACTCCATATGATATGTTTGACATATTGTATTTGAGGAAATCCGAGATTGTGGAAGTCTAATCTATGGAACTCCGCAATCCTCAGGTGTGTGCTACAGTGAGGAGTAGGAGGGGCTAAGATACAGATGCAAACTGATCGTCCACATCCCGAGCAACTCCAGAGCTAGAGGAGGAAGTAGTAGAAGCGGAACGCAGTGCACCATCGAAGGTCAATCAATATCAATAAATTCTTGACCAGATGGCCACCAATAAACAACAAATGATATCCTAACTCAATGAACTCGACACACAAATGCGGAAAGTGCACAAGGAGTAGTGCAAATTGAAGAAGAGGTTCCTCAACTTCTATCATAGGAACAACTTTGATGCTCTTTCACCAACACCGTCGCCACCATCATCTAAATACGCTTTTCTTACCCTTTTACTTTTAACTTTGTTGTTTCTCTTATTTGTTTTCATTTCATTTCAAGTTTGTTTGGTTTCATGTTATTTCTTTTGTTTTGATTAATTTCATCTTTTGTTTGGTTTGCTGTCATTTTCTTTTGTTGGTTTGCTGTCATTTTTATTTAGTTTCATATCATTTGTGTGTTTCAATTTATTTTGTTTGGTTTAAGGTCATTTTCCCTTTTTTGGTAGTTGACTTGTCACATTGAGGAAAATGTGAACTTTAAGTGTGGGGAGGTGACTTTGACTTTCTCAATTGCATTGTTTGCATGGTGTTAAATAGGATATATGGTTAGGCATATCATGTGATTTGTGTCAGTAATGGAACCACATTTTAAATCATTCTAATGGATATGGCCATGAGATTCTGTCATACTAGTTGGAAGTAGATTAAATGCATGCTTGAACTTGGATTAGGCTACTTGAGTAGAAAGTGAACCATATAGAGTGATGAAAAATAGTTGGATACATAAGCTTAGTCACAAATTGACATTTGACCAATGAGGTAGTGTAGAGATGCATAATTATTTTTCATTTGAGCCAAGGTGAGGATTTAGCCATATGGCTCCATCTATAGTCATTTGATTTCTTTGTGAGTGATACTTCCTTAGGTGATTACCTTTAGAACTTGCTTTGAATCGTTTTGAGTCTACTGGATTCATGCTTAATAGAAATGATTTAAGCCCTTTTTTGTGTTAACAGTGGCTTAAATGACCTACCCTTTGTATTATCCTTTGCTTACCCCATTGATCCTTAACCTTTTGTTTCTTGAAAATACCCAAAATTTTAAAACTTTAAACCTTTTCAACATACCCATTCACAAGCTTAGTAGAGTATTAAGTAATATATTAGTTAGGATCGTTGTAAAATTTTTGTTACCGAGATGAGTTGAGTATACTTCTGCTTATGAGTTACATTGTATATAGAGCTATTTCAAGTCACAATTCTTCCATGTGTGAAAAAAATTAAAAGAAAAAAGAAGAACAAGTGAGTAGCATCAATAAGTGCAGAATATAGTTATAATTGTATATCTTGGAGTTATGTTTTGTTATCTTTTATTTCCGCTTTTTACTTTTTTAATGCTTATGCTTAACCCTTTTTTCCACTTTACCCACCTTAATTCTTACCACATTACATCCTAAACAAGTCCTTTTGATCTATTTATGCATGCAATCATTGTATACGAGAATTGGTGTATTAGCAAGCTTATGGTAGTGTAGTTTCTTATAGGAAGTTTGAGTAAAACACTAACCATTAAACACTTGAGAGAAACGAGTGAAAATCAGGGAGAAAATTCATTTTGCATCTTTACTTATCTTTGAGTGATAGTGTTAATTGTCGAGTTTGCTTATTTACACTAATGAAAGAGTAGGCAAGATATATGTATTAACTTGATATTTGAGTTGGCTTAAATTTGAGGGATTGTATGCTTTGATCTTTGTGAAATGAAGTGATAAAATTGACTGGTTGTATTTATTTTGCTTGAGGACAAGCAAAGATTTAAGTGTGGGGATGTTGATAGGTGTACACTAGTATATGTTTTTCTATGTAATTGGCATGTGTTTTCTTGAATAATTGTTGATTATTGTTGTAGTTTAGGATTCATTTTGTATATTTTTGTTCTTTTTATGTTTCATGTTAATTTAGAGTAAGAATTGACTATTTTTATATAGGCAGGAAGATAAAGCAACTTGGAGGTTAAACTAGAGATCAAAGAGGAGAAGAAGAGAGGAGTTCATTTATTGCAAATTTCCACGATCGTGGGAATCATGCCAATTCCCACGATTGTGGGAAATAAAATCCGAGACAATACCTGGGGCTTCATTAAACTTAGGATTTTTGGACTATAAAAGGATAATTAAGCCTCCATCTTAAGGATGGGATAAAACCCTTTTGTAGAAACACCATCCTTAAGTGATGAACACATGTTTGGAGCCTTAAGGAATGATTGAAATCAAGGATCATCATCAAGATTAGGAAAAATAGCACATCAACACCAAAATTTCCAAATTTTGACAAAGAACAGAAGTAGTTCTTTTATTCAATTTTTTGTCAATTTACTTCTTCTATTCTTTGTAAAATGGTTTATTTGAATGTTGATGATATTATGGAGACCATGTTAGGCTAATTTAATTTTAGAGATTACTTTTGAATTATTTTGTTAGAACTTCTATTTTATTGAATTGAATGAAGTTGTTTTTGATGATTGTTGATTTTATTGGTTATCTTGCAACAAATCGAGAGAGTGAGTAAGATAAATTTGTGTAGGATTGTAAAATGAGAGATGTCGACCTATAGACTAGCAATCATCATGTTAATTGAATAGTTAGAAGAGAGATCACGGCTAGTCAATTGATCACCTATGGGATAGTTTAATAGCTAGTTGAATTAGTTGAGTCATTGGGTAGGTTGGAGAGATTGTCCAATTGATTCCCTTTAATTCAATTAGGAATAATTAATTACACCTTGAGAGAGGGTAGTTAATATATTTGAAAATCTAGGGTGAGACACAATTCAATCAATAAAATAGGAGGGAGACAAAATAGGGAAAAAATTAATCTCTAGTGATTATATTCGTGAGTTCCGATTGTTTTGAAAGTTGGTATTGTCTATTTCTTTGTGTTAGTCTTTCATTTTTAATACAATTTTCCAAATTATTTTTATTAAACAATTTTGTTTCTTAAACAAAGTTTTTTCTAAATTAAGTGGTGTTTGGGTATCAATCCCTGTGGGATCGATATCCACTCTTTTAAGCTACAAGTCATTACCTACTCACTTGTAATTTTTGAGCGCAAAACGAGTAGATTGTGTTACATAGTTACACTCAAACAATTATGCAATCGCAGAATTAAATCACAAAAAATCCAATAAACAGATAAACAATCAATTTTCTTTAATTTAAGAGTAAAATTCTGAAGGTGAGTTTAGAACAACATCAACATTCTAGATCCTATCATCAGCTATTTATTCTAATTCCATATAATAATAAACCTGAAATTAAATAGGAAATACAATCTAAATGGATGATGGGAGACAGCGACGTCAAGAAACTCCTGATCTGGGAAGTACGTTGAGTTAACTTCTTCTCCTCTTCTCTCTTCCTTCTTCTCTTCCTCTATCTCTCGATGATTTCTCTCTGGCTAATGTAAAAGCTCCTTTGGTCTCTTTTCTTTAAATATCCTTTTGTGTTTTGAGCAACCTTAGGATTTTTCCAGGGTTTGAAAGGTCTAAAAATTCCCTTAAAACTTGATGTTTTTTAGTGTCTGCACATTTGCCCAATGTAGGACCCAATAGTGGGCCACATTTGAGCCTTTTTTCACGATCATGGTATGCAGGCTATGATCGTGGGCCGTTGCTTACACTTCTATCACGATCGTGGTATTTAAGCCATAATCATGGACCAACTCTGGTGCTTCTGTCACGATCGTGTTATTTCAACCCAAACGTCTCCGAAACTTCTTCGTTCTTTGATATTAACTCTGGAACACTAGCAAACACATCAAGGTACCTCAAAAACATAATAATTATGCTCAAAGACTTGTACTAACCCATAAAATATTTAAATCATAAATAATTAACAAACTAACACAATTCTAACCTAAACCTATACTAAATGATTAAATTAACAGTTAAATACATATCAAACTAAGCTATAAAATGCAATGCAATTTACACTTATCTGTTATGTTGGCTGAAAAGTGGAGTGGGAGAATAAAAAAAGCGACAGCTAAAATAAGGAAAAAAACCGAAGTAAAAGTCAGTAGCTAGTTACCTATTTTCTCTTCGATTAAACCATATCGGGAAGGCTGGGAGAGAGTTTTGTGGGTTAAAAAGAAATATAGTAGCTGATACATTTTATCCTTTTCGATTTGCAACTAAATGAGTGACGGTTGGACAAGGAGACAGCAAGTGAACCTCCATTCAAGCCATTGATGACTATCTTCTCATAGGTTTTCAAAGTAGCGAAGAAGGAACAACAAAGACAACAATGGATAGTAACTATTCTTCATCAATTTCTCTTCATTTTTAACATAAATGGATGCTAAAAAGGTTAATTCTTGGAGCTTGATGGAGAATATAGAAGGCTAACATCCCAATGTCGGTTCAATGGTGATATCAATGCCAAGTCACAGTTAAGTTATATCATCTTAATTAATGTTATTAATCTCTTTTCGGATTGTTATGTTGTATATGTTAATTGAATCTAGTTTTGTATAGATAATCTTAATACATTATTTAGATTGTTTTATTACGAACCTATTGCTATAATGTTGAGTGTAATTTTTAATTATTACATTTGTTGTTTGTTAGTAGCATCTAATGATCGTGAATCATTAGGAACAACATAACTTAGGTTAGAAAACCCGAACGTTTAAGGTTACTGCCTATACTGATCGTTTTTCATGTCGTAATGTTTTTACAAAATTGAATCTAGAGATCGTATCCTAGGTTATTCTATAGTTATGTTTAATTAATGATTGTATCTTAATTAAACATAATCTAAGAGAAAATCGAAATTAGTATAGCATACTATTATTTTAAGATCAATAGTCCAAAGAGAGGTGTGACGACGTTAGGATGATGGAATATGCCTGATCATGTTTAAGCCGAGATGACCCCAGAACTAGACTTTACTTATATTCGACACTTTAATCATTTTTTATTATTTACTTTAATTTGTTTTCAATAGTTTACTTTGATTTTATTTTCTATATTGATAAAAATATAAAACCCCCTTTTTATATTTTCCTTACATCGATAATTTTATTATGGAAATTATCTAAACATTCCATGTGGATTCGATCCTGACTCACTATAACAATAAATTTTAGTATATAGAGTTAGGCAAATTTTACAGTATTCTCGACATGCGCTATCAGTTAGGCCTATAGCTAGGGATAACATTGAGGATGTTTTTCATTAGCATGTGCCCTAAAAACCATCTATCCTTATATATAACTTTCACTTTAGCATTTGGAACGATTACAAATTAAAATGAGGGGAATGCTAAAAGTAAGTAAAGAGGCCTAAGATTGGACCAGTTAGCCTACTAAAAACTGATGCTTTCTCCATTATCAATATATGTTTAGTTTAGTGTCCAGGAGATATCAAGCTTAGTTTGCATGCTATAAAAGCTATTCCTTTTTAGGTATTCCTCATGCATTTATTTTATCCTTAAGGTTTCATGATCATTGAAAAGTCTATATATTCTTTTAGTCATATGAACCTTATTAGAGGTTTTAATGCATTTTTCCCCTACCCCTCCTTGATTCTTAGGATGATGGACCTCTTTCTAACTAACCTTAGCCACTACTTTAATGAAATCTAAACCACTCCATAAGAAGTTTTTTAGTAGCTTCTCAATTGCTTTAATGAGGTTAAGAGTTAAATCAAGATGGTAGATCTAATATACATGCATATAGTCGAGAATAGAAGATATAAGTTGACACCTTTTAGCACAAGTTAAGACCTTGTTCTTTTAGCTTTGAATTTTGAGTAGGTCTAGTAGTAGTTATGGGAATACCCAAGTACCAAAAAGGATTATTGTGAATTTGGAGCCTTATAAATTTGGCAAGTTCTTGAAATAGTTCCTTTTGGCCACTAAGAGACAAATAATTGACTTTTAAAGTAGTTAGTGGTGAGACCAAATACTTTAGAGACCTTTTAAGGAATTAGCGCCACATTATAGGAATAAGTCATTAACATTGATATATTGAAAAGCTTCAAATTGTTACATTTGTAATGATAGATAAAAGGCATACCAAATGTTATAATGATGTATAGCCTCTATGTAGATGTAGACAGTAAATTTATATGATGAGACAGGATCTCCTTATCTGATAGCTTTTGCCCACCTAATCTTAAACATGCATGTAGCTTCCCAATTCATTAGCATAGTATATGAAGCAGTGGAGATGCATTAATATATCCAAATGATGAAGTTTGAGGAAAATCCAAAAGCTTATAAAGCTAATGGTATTGAAATCCTTTAAGTAATTAATCATTATGAGCAAATCCTAACGGATTTTTTTTTATTGTGATAAGATTTGAAGAACTGTTGTGCTATGAAAATATTATCCCCATTCACTTGACTGACTTGAATGAAAGCACACTGAGAGATATTGATAATTTCACCAATAACAACCATTAATCTTAAAGTTGAGATTTTTCAGGTAATTTTATTGATTGCATTGTAACAAGCAACGGCCCTATTGTCCTAAGAGGAATAAGGTTGAACGATTTTATGAACAAGACAAATGTAGATCCTGTCATTGATGATCAATCCCTATGTTCTTTAAACCAATTTTTTTCAATTTTCAGAATGAAATAGCATGGGACTACCCCAATTCAAACTAGCTGTGGTATGGACCGTTGCTGGGCCGAAAGGGAAAGATTGACCTCGGGTAAATGTGTCAGTGAGGAACAGACAAAAGCAAGGACTCAGTTGCCTTGATTGATTTGTTTGTCTTCAATTATTACAGTTTATTACTTCTCATAGACCTTTTAGCTAGTTATATTTTCTCTTTTCTGGAGGATCATATTTATATTTTATGGTCTTTGCTTTTGGACGAAAAGATGAATTAGATAAAAGTTGACTGACGACTTTTATCAGTCGACATCGGATAGTAAAGTTGTGGCTATTTGTTACACAGAAAATAGATATTGTTTCTCTCTCTCTCATCTTTTTCCTAGGGGAAGAACAGCCGAGCAGCGACCCAAATGTTAGTGAATTGCAGAGAGAATAAGAAAAGAAAAACCAATTAAAATGGAAGGGTTAATGCAAGTGCCATATGAAGCGACTGTGAATTTGTTGTTGGGTTCGCTTGAAAGGAACTTCCTCCCTGATGCTGTCATAAGGAGGCTCATTCGCTTGCTCTTGGCCTCTCGTCTTCGTTCCTGTTACTGTTCTTCCTCCCGTCTCCAGCTTTCCCATCTCCTCCACTTCGTACATTGTACATTTTCTCTCTCTCTCTGAATTATTCTAAAGTTCGTTAATCATTATGTGCAGTTTAGGTTGAAATGGTTTTTTTATATTGGAGTTAAATAAGCTGAGTGATTATGTAAGGTAGGTAGTGAGTGGTTTCTCTTACCTTTTCTTTAATAAAAAATTTATCCACATTATTCGATTCTCAGTTCCCTAATGCACGCATTTGCTGTTGTCTGAGTATGCAATTTAATATAATGTTGCCTATAGCTTTGAAAGAGATGCCTATAGCTATCAAGACAGAGAAGGCAAAAACCCAGCATTATGAACTGCCAACTTCATTTTTCAAGCTGGTTCTTGGCAAACATATGAAATACAGGTATTATCTAACACTTAATACACCATGGTATCTGTCGTTGTTATCAACTATTGCATTCTGTTGAAAACACGTCAGTCCATCGTTGGCTATGTTATCTAAATTTTTTTATAGAATTTCTTGATTCACCTCTACTTTCTATCTAGAGTAAAACGTACTATTTATCGGCACTTCTCCTGTGATATGCATTAACTCTAAAATTCTCTATAGAAAAATGTTTTAACTTTTATAATTTGACAGCATCAGTTTTATTAGCCAGCATTCCTAAACTTCCAATCTAGTACAGCTGTTGCTATTTTTCTGGTCGATCAAGCACCTTGGAGGATTCAGAGAAAGCAATGTTGGAGCTGTATTGTGAGAGGTCAGACCTAAAAGATGGACATACTGTCCTAGATGTTGGATGTGGTTGGGGGTCACTTTCTTTGTTCATTGCCCAAAAGTATAGTAACTGCAAGGTTACCGGCATATGCAACTCAACAACACAGAAATCTTACATCAAAGAGCAATGCAGGTATATTTCCAGATTGTTTAAATTTTGCATTCTGCTTGATTTTTTTGTTTGTTATTTTAACAGATGATTATCTTCCATAAAGTACAAATACAGCTAGCTCTACATGTCACAAGAAGGGTTTTGAAATTTCGTCATTTTAACTGCAGGGATCTTCAACTGCAGAATGTGAAGATAATTGTTGCAGATATTAGTACATTCGAAATGGAGGAGTCATATGACCGTATACTGTCCATTGAAATGTTTGAGGTCAGTGTTTCTATGCTAAATTAAAAGATGTATGATTTGAGTTGGTATGATATTGCAAATAGGTTTTTGTATCTTTTGCAGCATATGAAAAACTATAAGGATCTTCTTAAGAAGATATCCACGTGGATGAAAGAAGATAGTCTACTTTTCGTGCACCATTTCTGCCACAAGGCTTTTGCTTACCATTTTGAGGTATTACTTTTGCAAAAGTTGTTCCTTGTCTTTATTTCAGACCTATATTGCATGATTCAAATTTATTGTTAGTTTTTTTATCGATATTTAATATTATGTACGTACAACTAATTTATTATTAGTCGTATTAATTCATATACTAACAATCCATTTTGAGTTTGCTTGCTTTCAGGACGTGAACGAAGATGATTGGATTACAAGGTACTTCTTCACAGGAGGAACCATGCCATCTGCCAATCTGTTGCTTTACTTCCAGGCTAGTCAGCTTTCCATTTTTATTCTTCTTTTGAATGCTTTAACTCCCTTGATTTAGATACAATTGAATTGTGCTTCTTACAAAGCTTATATACGGAAAATTTTAGTGAAACCTCAAACTATTTTAATCATCAAAACGTGTTGCTGAAACCAATATGCAGGATGATGTTTCAATTGAAAATCATTGGATTGTAGATGGAAATCATTACGCAAAGACAAGGTTGTAACCTTTAAGTTTGTTGTTCATCCTTTAAATGATAACCACTTTGGCTTCTGAGATTAACTAAAATCTTTCAGTGAGGAATGGCTCAAAAGGATGGACTCGAACATGACTTCCATCAAGCCAATAATGGAGTCGACTTACGGCAAGGATCAAGCTCTCAAGTGGACTGTTTATTGGAGAACTTTCTTTATGGCTGTTGCTGAATTATTCGGATACGACAATGGAGACGAATGGATGGTTGTGCATTTCCTATTTAGAAAGAAATGACAGGTTCATTGCGTAGAAGAAGACCCAAAAGAGAACTTGCTCACATGGTAATTAGCGAGTATTTCGTAGATTGAATATGAAATGCAAAATATATATCTGTAATTCCAATGGTATTGTGCTCCTAAAAACTGCTAGCTTTTTACTACAGTATTGCGTATTCTTATTGCCTATATATTCTTACTGCGTTGTTTTTCTCTATTCACTGAAATATTGCAACCTTTCTTGATACCAGAGTTTACTTCCAATGGGAAGTGTCACGAGAAAGCGAATAAGGAAATTGAGATCATTAGTTTTGACGTGAGTGAAAAACGGGTTTGTTACAAAGATAAATAACCGTTGCCCTTATTATAACAGATATTTGATGCGTGTTGTTAGATAGCGGTTATTTAAAAACATGAAACATTTGTGGCTAAAGGATGCAAGCTAAGTTGGTGAATACAACATAGTTTAGGTTAATAATTGTTGGGAAACGGGGTCGAGATTTGAACCCGACCGAAGTAGAATAATTACGAAACTTTTTCGTAATTATTGATTTTTTGAAAATTAAGATCTTTTTAATTCTATAAAATGATTAACACAAATTATAATAAAGAGGAAACTTAATTCTTATCTTATTCTAAAGCTTAATCTTAATCTTGTCATATCCTTCGACCTATTCCTGAAATTGATCCGTTTTAAGCACTGGAGCCGTACAAGTGTACGGCCTCTAACGATATCCACAGAACAGATTGAGAGAACTCTGTAACTCTTACAAAGAGAGTTAAGCATGAAGTACTAGTTATATAAAGCTTAAGCCTATTTATAATAAGCTTTGAACGTTTTATTAATTTAATTGACATTAAATTCTAATTTCAATTAAATTTTGATTAGAATTACAAATAATTTTAATTAAATACCAATTATATCCATATAAGATTCAATATCTCATATTGATCCTTATTTATTAAATATCTCATATTTAATCATAAACTTCCTCAAACTTTAAAATCAAGTCTAACTTGATTAAATTAATTTTGCTCTCTTCAACCTATTCTATATGTGAGACCCATTAGGTTCCCAAATATATTTACAATGATTATAAATTCTAATTATAGAATTAGATAAATTAAAGCTTCTTTTAATTTATCTTTAATTCTCTAATTAAACAATTTATAATCATAGATCAAAAGTGATGTCTAGTAACGCATCATGACTACCCAAACATTTAGGAATGCCAAAATGGTTCTGACTACCCTTTTCGTGCATGATTTTTTCATATAATTCAATCCTTTCATCATATAATGTTCCGATTAGACATAGAGCATGGAATTAATATCTACTCTATTTTGACTCGAATCATATTAGTTCTCTGTCATTAGCTATCGATTCAATTAATGACATTTATAAACTATTTAGAAAATGTCATTCCACCTTGGCCAAGGATTTTCCGAATCAATACTAATCGAGAACAACGGAATATTATCTCTAATTACTTTAGGGTGATAAATCTTATCTTGGTCACTCATCTACCTTCATATAGTTCATACTACGTCTAATGACTACCGATTAAATGACCCATGATTAAATAGGTCATAATTAGTATCAAAACATCGCAATCCCTATATAAGATAACTTTGATGACCTCAAGTCAAAGGATCACTTATACAATTATCATAATGAGAATTCTATAGACATACAAGTAATGTTCCAAATGGATTTCTCATATCTGTTTAGTGAGCTTTTTCTCTAATCAGCACCCACATGTTTATTTAAGTATCTCTATACTTTAGCCTATAAGATCTACTACTTCCTTCATAAAGAAAAACACAACGTATGCTAGTCTTTTTACGTTTTATTAATGTCCAATCTTAATAGAACAATGACTAGGAACATTTAGGAATAATACATAAATGCAATATGAATCTCATAATTATAATCTCATTATAATTTCATTTGCAATGTACAATTATTCTATGGACTTTATCATATACATCTAACATGTACAAGATAAATAATGCCTTTAAATAATTTAACACTAAACTACAACCAAAATTATTGACTGTAAGGCATAAACCAACAAGTATATCAGCTCCCCTTTTGCACGTAACAATTACCGTTCCTTTAGCACACATCGTATATAAACTTAGAGAGCTGAGAATATTTGTTGAATATCAAATAAAAATTCTCAAGCTCATTCCAAATTTTCACTCGACCATTGAACCAAGATTTATGTTGCATTTTTTTTATTTTGATGCTCAGCTTTCATCCTTTCTAATAGTCTTACTAGTATTTTACTATCTATTTATCACTTTTGATGGTAAGATGAAGTGGATTTGCTTGGAGAAAATTGCTTTTTTACTAAGAATTAAAAATCACGTTGTGAATGAGCTTGTTGTTTTATGCCTTACAGTCAATTGGTTTGATTGTAGTTAAGTGATAACACATTTAAAGACATTCTTTATCTTGTATATATTTAAATGTATATGATAAAGTTCATAAGATAATTATACATTCCAAATGAAATTATGATGAGATTATAACTATGATATTCATATTACATTTATGTATTATCTCTAAATTGTTCTATTAAGATTGGATGTTAATAGAACATAAAAAGACTAGCATACTTTTATTTTTCCTTATGAAGGAAATAGTCGATCTTATAAGTTAACATATGGAGATAATTAAACAAATGTGTATAAAACAACTTCATTGAACTGAACCCCATACAAGAAATCATTTTGGAACATTACTTCTATGACTATAGAAATTTTTATTAAGATGATTATAAGTGATAATTTAACTTGAGATCTCCAATGATATTGCAATTAATTTAATCAAAAGTTAAGGGTGGAGAAAATAGAGTAGACGTTAATTTCATGCTTTATGTCTAGTTAAAACATTGTATGATTAAAGTATTGAATTATACAGAAAATCATGCACAGAATAGTTAGTCAAAATTACTTTGACATTTCTAAATATTTGGATGGTTATGATGTGTTGCTAAACACTAATCTTGATCTATGGAGATAAATTGTTTAATTAGAGAATTAAAGATAAATTAAGAGAGTTTAATTTATCTAATCCTAAATATGATTTAGGGTTATAATTTGTATCTATTGTCAACATATTTGAGAACCTAATGAGTCTCACATAAAGAACAAGTTGAAGAAAGCAAAGATATTTTAATTAAGTTGGACTTTATTCTAAAGTTTAAGAAATTTTATCATTAAATATGAGATATTTAATAAATAAGGATTAATATGAAATATTACATCTTATTTGAGCATAATTGATATTTAATTAGAATTGTTTGTAATTCTAATTTAAGTTTAATTGAAATAAGAATTTTAATTAAATTACTAAAATTTCCTAAACTTATTATAAATAGGCTTAAGCTTTAATAAAGCTAACACTTCTTGCTTAACTCTCTTAACCTGTTTTGTGGATACATTAGAGGCAGAACACTAGTGAAATTACAGTGGTTGAAATGAATCCCATTGTTTCCAATTCATTGTTCTTTCTATTTATGATTGATTTCGTATTCGATAATGTGTAATCAAATGCCTTGTTAGCATATAGGTTAGATGAACCCTATGTTGATAATTTAATATGTTTTGATTCTTTTATTAATGCAATTAGGTTGATTGATATATTGTAATTTAATTACGTGTATATATGTTCTAATAAACTTGAGAATATTAGATTATAATATGATTTTATGCGTAAAGATTGAGAAATCCTAGTTTTGAATAGATCTATCGCAATTGAAAGGAGTTGATTACTGCTCTCTTTGTACATATTTTGTTGGAGCATAGTCATTCCATCTATATGCATAAGAATTTCTCCATTCTAAATTGTAGTTGTTCTCTTATACTGTACAATGAGGTTGATAGCATATGTTCGATCACTCTCATATATATGTTGGTGATCAACATTCATAATTGTAATGATAAATCCCTCCAATGTAGTGACATAACATAAACATCGGTTGCACTTCCAAAGATATGTGAAATCACCTCTCTCTCCAATGCGATGATGATGTAGATCATGAAGACATATTCTGACTCCCACAAAAGTCTTATCTACTCCATCCTTTCATTGTGAGATGTGGCTATCACAATGAATCATAATTCCCACAATAATCACAAACTCAAGATTAAGTAGAGAAATTCAAAAGATATTTAAATTAATAGGCCACAAAATATAAGAGATGCAATAAAATAAAATAAATACAAAAGAAAAATAAAAAACAAAATAAAATGAAAATGACTAAAGTAATAGTATTCATGCTTTCCTAATATCAAAGTCCCTGGCAACGATGCCAAAACTTAGTTAACTTATTTTGTGATAGTCAAAATTGTAATAAACTACAAGTGTGTAGCGTAGTTGTAGCTAGTATTAGCAAGTACATGTTGATCCTATGAGGACAATGAATACTAGTAATTACTATTATTTCATTATTTAGCCTAAGAATTGATTGTGGTTTTTAAATTAACAAAATAAATTTATGCAAATAAAATAAACAAGCAACACTATTAAAGTAGAGAATTGGTGAATCACTGAATTAATTACCGATATCAAATAATTAGTATCTAGAATTCAAATTCCCTTAAGCCTTTAACCGATTGATAATTTTTTAAGCTATCGCATTTTTGATTAATTAGATGTTCCAAAATATGTTTGAAAAACCTAGGCTATCCCACTTATAAGTATACGAGGTAATTATAGTCGTGTACCTAAATTCGTCTCTCAAGGAGATGAAATCAGTCTACTCAATTTAACTTTGAATAAAAGTAAATGCAATCCTACACACTCTAACCAAATTTATTGACAAAAGGATTTAAAGAAAATAAAAGAAATATACTAAAGAGTAAACTAATTTAATTGGAAGCAAACAATAGTTTGATCAATCAGTGTAGTGAGGCAATTAAGAAATTAACTTCACTAATTTAATCTCCAATGCTTGACTAAGCAAATTGATTGAATAATTGTCTTGCCAAAATTAGTGATTAGGTTTTAAAATCAACTCAAATAATATACTAGATCTAAGTTTTGTATTCAACAAATCTATTATCCAAATCAATTATTTAACAACTGATAATTACCCATTTAAGTTAATATATTTCTAATTCATAACTTAAGCATCTAGAATTTCTTATTCTAATATTAAACTTCTTCTCATGATTGTTCGTTCAATATCAAAATAATGAAAAAATTGTCTAAACTATTACATCCAGTAAGTTCAAAAATCATAGAAAATAATAGGACAATAAAACAGTAACTCAATCATGTATAATCGATTAAATTAGTTCCATTAATTCTCAAGAATAAGCAATCAACCCATCATAGAATAAAAAGAATTCATCATGTTCATAAACTTCAATCTCATGTTTAACAATAAATAGAGAAATATAAAAGTAATAAACAAAGTAAATAAGTTTAACAAACAGAAGATGAAATAAGTTCAACAAACAAAATAAAGAACTTACAGATGAGGAAGAGTTGGCACTGAATCTCCTACCAATCTTAAGCTCCCTGGAATTTGCTCTTGCTTTATACCTCTTCTTTATTCTCGCCTAGAAAAATGGTTGCTCTTGCTGAGTGCTCTTCTGTCTTCTGTTCTTTCTCACACCGACTAGGTTTCAGTTCTCTCTTTCTACCTCTCCCTGTTTTCTCTTCTTTCTCATACCAACAACTCTTTGTTATTTTATATTCTTGCTTCCACCCTCTCTTTTCTATTCTTGCTCTACCAACCCCCTTTTCTTTCTATAAACTTCCTATTTATAAAGAGAGTTTAGTATTTTTAATCCGCTATCATCCTACATGTATGACTCGCATGATATATTAATGTCATTGACAGAGAATGTGCACGATGGTGATATATTGTGTCATGCTGGTGACTCCCTTGTCACACCCATGACAACTGATCGCAAGGTTACATATGCTAAGTTTTAATATTTATAACCTCAATATTTTCGCAAGTGCACAGGTCATTCACGTAGTATCTAAGATATCGATCCTATGAGGAGGGTTAATCTAGTCCTAAAATCTTAGTCAGAGACTATTAAACAAATATTTAACAAATAATAAATCTTAACATGAGGACTAACTAAGTCAAATAACCAAATCAATTAAAATAATAATAATTAAAAATTAACACTTAATTAAAAATAATCACAATGACAATTAACAATTAATGGAAATTTAGTGATTTGTTAAACAATGATTTCACACCCTCAAATTCAACCTAATGAGTTTACCGAAAGAGAGAAAGGGAAAATTATCTATCCTTAATGTCAACCTAACTTATTACGATTTATCGAATTAACGGTTCTAGATGATCCTAAGGTCAATTACTTTCTCTCAAGTTATAATCGAACCCTAAAGCATAAACGCTAGTCGGATTATGCAAAGTTGTAATCTCTCAATTACCAACCTATACAAAACCTAATTAGTTCTTAAGTTCTATAATAAACAATTGGAAACCTAAATGTGATCTCTCTATACAAGATTTACCAACTTGATTTAATTATAATTCGATTAATTTACCTAACTCTCATTAGTCCAAATTAATCTTTTTCTCTCTATTCACCTTCACAATTTACTATTGAGATATGAAGTGCATAATAAATCATAATTAATTCAATAAACACATAAAACAATCAGATTTCATTAATTTAACAATAATAATCCAAAGGTGAGTATAGAACATCAACCATAATGCAAGTCTATAATCAACTATATATCCCAATTTTATAATTGAATAAAATTGAAATACTTAGGAACAAAACTTGACGTGATAATGGGAGGCTGCAACTTTGGAAAGCTGCTTAATCTAGGAAGCACGTCGTGTCTACGTCGTCTTCCTCTTCTCTCTTCCTTCGTCTCGTTCTCGATCTCTTAAGGTTCTCTTTTAGGGTTTTGTTTTTGGTGGCTAATCAAGGCTCTTCAAAGGCTGCTTCTTCTATCCCTTAATATTATAATTATACTTTGGAAGTCCTAGGGTTGCTTCGGGGTCAAAAAGGTTCGAAAAGTCTTGCAAAACTTGAGTTTTTGTGTCAGCGTGACGCAAGCCACAATCATGGCCTTACCTGCCACGACCGTGGCCAGCGACTGACCCTCTTTGTCATAGTCGTGGCCTAAAGTGAACGATCGTGGCCTGGCATATAGCTCTCTGTCACGATCGTGGCCTAAAGTGCACGATCATGGCGCTTGGGTTCTATCAGCATACCTCTTTCTGTCATAATCATGGCCTACTGTGCCATGATCATGGGCTGTGTTTTTAGCGCAAAACTCTTCAAAACTTCTCCGTTCTTCACCGTTTACCCTGAAATACTAACAAACACATCAAGATACCTCAAAAACATAACATTTAAGCATAAAGATTCGTACTAACCCATAAAAAACAATTGAACACATAAACTAACATAATTGAAACCTAAATACACACTAAACACTCAAATTAACACTAAATACCTAACAAATTAAACCCTAAAACACAATGCAAATCATAACTATCAATATCCCCACACTTAAACGTTTGCTTGTCCTTAAGAAAACAAAAAAACAAAATGATAACCACATATCAACAAACAAAACACAATGCAATAATGAGGTAATGGCTTCAACTTCATGAAATAAATTTAATCCTAAATATAGTCATGCAAGCTATATCTAATCATTAACATGCAAAGTCTATGTTTAGGGGTTTTGAACTAAATATACAAATTAATCGAGATCTAAGTGTTAATTTATTTGCACTTTTTAATTGTACACACCGCATTAATAATTCTTTGGTCCTTTAGACTATGTAACTGTTCGTAAGTATATTATCATGAAAAGTCAAACTTATTACATGTCTGGTAGGTTTTATTAAGGAAACATTTTTTTTCTTTTTTTAAACATGGACTTAGTCCTTTTACACGAAGGCAAACATTCATAATGAATGTCAATCCGGTTACTCAACTAAGTCATGTTTTTATTAAGCAGTTTGGTTAAAATGTCATTATAACTTTTTGATACGAAGGCACACATTTGTGATGTGTGTTGATCCGGTTACTCAGCTACATCACATTTTCAACTGACTACTAGCTCTATGCATAACTTGAAGGCTGGCAAAATAGTGATTTATTTAACAAAAAACAAATTTTTTTCCTACCTTATTGTTTAAGCTACTCATTTCTATGAAAAATACTAGTTCAACTACTTAAGTTGAATGACCTTAAATTATAAATAAATGTGACAACCTATATGGTGCTAAATTTACACTAAATCCAAATTAAGCTGTATATTTATCTAAAGACCCCTAATTCACTAATTTTATGAGCTAATGATCGTTTACAACCTAATTGACTATGTTCAAAATTAAATAAATTTCACTCCATCTAAGCCATTGACACCTAAAATCTAAGGTCAGAGATTATTAAACAAATATTTAACAAACAATAAATTTTAACACGAGGACTAATTAAGTCAAATAACTAAATCAATGAACAAAACAATAATTGAGAATTAACACTTAATTAAAAACAATCACAATAACGATTAACAATTTTAAATAACAATTAATGAAAATTTGGCGATTTGTTGAACAATGATTGCACACCCTCAAATTTAGCCTAATGAGTTTACCGAAAGAGAGAAAGGGAAAATTATCTATCCTTAATGTCAGCTTAACCTATTACAATTTATCGAATTACTAGGTCTAGAAGGTCCTATGGTGGACTACTCTCTCTCGAGTTATATTCTTTAACCCTAATTTGTAATCCCTAATTTAAATTATAGAATTGTAATCTCTCAATTTCTAATTTACCTAAAACCAAAATTAGTTCTGAATTTGTCTAATAACCTACAGGAAACCTATGCTCGATCTCTTATTACACGATTTCGCTAGTTTGATTTAATTCTTATTTATCAAACTACCTAACTCTCATTAGCCTAATTTGATGATATTCACTGGGCTCACCCTCTTAGTTTTTTGCCAAATTATTAAGCACAGAAATTGAATCACAAATAAATCAAATAAAATACAATAAATCAAACTTCATTAATCTTAAGAATCAAAATCCTAAAGGTGATTTTAGACAAAAATTGACATTCAACAATAACTATTCTCAATGATTATTCCAATTCTATACATCAATAAAATTGAAATAAAAACAAAAAATACTATCGGAACGGACTCATAGAGGTTGATAGTTGTGGTTTGCATGATGTTTTAGGGTGTAATTTGTTAAGTATTTAGTGTTAAATTGAGAGTTAAACATCTTTTTATGTGTTAATTATGTTAGTTTGTGTGTTTAAGTGTTATTTATGGGTTAGTTTGAATCTTTATGCTTAATTGTTATATTTTTGAGGTACCTTAATGTGTATGTTAGTGTTGTAGGGTAAACGGAGAAGAAAAGTGCAGATTTGAAGAGTTTCGAGCTAAAAGACATAGGCCACAATTGTGCACAATGGCCACGATCGTGATAGATAAGGAAGAGCCATAATCAGCCTGGCCACAATCGCACACTTGGGGCCATGATTGTGATAGAGAGTGTCAAGTCAGGCCATGATTGTGCATTTCAAGCCACAATCGTGACAGAAAGGTTAAAGTGTCGGCCACATGTTAAGTCAAGGGTACTTTACGATGATTAATTTTGATGACAATCAAATAATAATAATGTTAGAAATAAATGAACTAGTTTGATGAGTGTGTTAAGTGTGGAGAAGTATAGAACACAGAAAAAAGGAAAACACATAAAGAAAACATAGAAGAAAGAAAAACACAGAAGAAAGCAAAACACAGAAGAAGCACAGAACACAGAAGAAGCAAAAGATACAAAAGAAGTAAAAACACAGAAGAAAAAAACACAGACGTTACGAAGATGAAGATACGCTAGTACGTCAGACAATTAGTTAGTTGGAGTTAGTTACAAAACTCAACTAAATAATGGTTATCAAGATTCAAGAAGTAGTTGGAGACTTAGGTTATAAAGTCGTAGTCGAAGATTGAGCAACTTTTCCAAAAACCTTTGAACAATTATTGATCTTTGAGCTTTCAAGTGTTTACTTAGAAAAGAAAAATTCTATAGTGTGATACTAAGAGAGCAAACCCTACTGTAACAAAAGCTCATAATATCTTTCTAGTGAGAGAAAGAAAAGGCTAAGAGCCTGGAGAGGCTAAGATAACAGAAAGAATACTTGGTGTAAAAGACCTGAAGAGGCTCTAAAAGGGAAGAAAGAATACTTGTAAATTTGTCGAAGTATAGTGGAAAACTGAGACAAACTCTGAGGACTCGACCTAGCCCACGGTTTGGGATGAACTAGTATAAAAATCACAACGTCTATCTTCTATCTTTCAACTTATTTTATTTTGTTTTTAAAACAAGTATATAGAAGTTATTTGTGATTTAACTACATAACAATTTTCGTATAAGTTTTGTGATATTCTTTTAACAAGTTAGAGAAGTTATTTTCAAGAAATATTAAAGATTTAGTATTCATAAAAAGAATACACAATTCAACCCCCTTTCTTGTGTATATTGTATATTATATGTGAATTATATATTAACGTGTGATTTCCTTCAATTTGTATCAGAGCTCGGTTTCCAAGAACCATCTTTACAAAGTGAGGACAAAGATCTATGGCTGAATCACATGTTTTTATGACTGAAGGTGCCTCTGTCATAAGACCTCCTGTGTTCAATGGTGAAGATTATCATTATTGGAAGGACAGGATGTAGCTCTTCATAGAATCCACACACATTGATCTTTGGGATATCATCGAGAATGGACCATATGTACCAATGGATGATGAAGGAAATACCATTCCTCATAGCAGATGGTCAGCTGATCACAAAGCTAGATTTCAACTAAATTCAAAGGACAAGTTCTTTTTGAGTTGTGCTTTAAGCAGAAGTGAATATGATAAAGTTCATGGATGCGAAACTGCGAAGGAGATGTGAGACACTCTATCCATCACACATGAAGGCACAAACTAGGTGAAAGAGTCCAAGATCAGTATTCTTGTACATCTGTATCAGCTGTTTAAAATGAAAGAAGATGAGTTTATTGATCAAATGTTTGGACGATTTTAAACTATCGTTAATGGAATTAAAGCTCTTGGGAGAATATATGATAATCAAGACCATGTTAGGAAGATTCTCAGAAGTCTACCAAAAAGATGGAGACCTAAAGTTACTGCAATACAAGAAACCAAGGACTTGAGCAAATTAAAGCTAGACGAATTGCTTGGTTTTTTGAAGTTATATGAAGTAGAGCTTGATGCTGAAGATAAACCTAAAAAAGACAAATCTATAGCATTAAAGGCTGGTCAAAAAATCACAAGACTTAGAGAAATAGAAGTTCTTCGTCAAAAGCATTAAAGATCGAAGAAGTCAAGAATGATGATACCAGTGAATCTGATCACGATTTAAGTGAAGATGATGACGAATTATCTTTCATTTCAAGAAAGATCAGAAGGATGTGGAAAAAGAAAGCAAAAGGGAATAAAAATTTTTATTTAAGAAAAATAGTAAAGAAGTCAAGAACGACAAGACCTCTATCATTTGCTACGAGTACAACAAACTAGGACATTACAAGTCTGAATATCTATTTCTTAGAAGAGAATCGAAGAAGAATAAAGGAAATAAAAAGAGTATGATGGCATCTTGGGAAGATTTGGATTCATCCGAGTCTAATTCTGATTCAGAAGTATCAGAACAAGCAAATATATGCTTGGTAGCCGAAAAAGAGGGTAACGAGGAGGTAACTTCTAACTTTAATGAACTTCAAGATCCATATTTAGAATTGTTAGAAGATTCACATGTTATACTAAAGCAGTATAGATCCTTAAAAAGAAAGTTTGTTGAAAACTTGAAGAACACGGAAGTGTTAGAAAAAGAAAACGTCTGTCTTAAGAAACAAGTAGACGATATGAAGAAAAAAGTTTCTATTGATAGATCTAAGGAAATTAGTTAGTTGAAACAAAGGATTAATTCTCTCTCAGCAGATTTATCAAACTTTACTGAAAGTACGAAGAAAACGAATGACATGATTAGAAATTATAGACACCCAAATGATAAGAGTAGTTTAGGGTTTACTAAAAGCAATACTCTTTACAAAAAGAAGTTTGTTCCTGATAGAAAGAAATTTCACTAGTCTTCTTTTTATTCTATGAATAATTCTTAGACTAACCTTAAAGGACCCGAAAAAATCTGGGTACCTAAAAAGAACATAATATCTACTGTAGATCTCCTTTCTTAAAAAAAGCAGCCAGTACCAAATTTGGACAGTGGATGCTTGCAATATACGATGGGAAGAAGGTCTATGTTCCTATATCTTAAAGATAGGAAGGGAGGATAAGTAACTTTTGGAAACAACCAGTAGGGCGAAATAGTTGAAATCGACAAAATTGGTAAAGAATCCTTTTCATACATTGATAATGTTCTGCTAGTTGAAGGTTTAAAACATAATTTGATTAGTGTCAGTCAATTATGTGATTCTGGTTTTGAAGTATCCTTTAATCAA
>JANQBM010000220.1:15268759-15282674 GCA_025594535.1 Erythroxylum domingense | reverse complement strand
AAATCTGATTATCCATACACAAAACCCAAATCAATTAACATAGGATAACACAATCAATTTCTAATGAGAGAAAGAAATAACAAAACAATGAAAAAATGCTTAAACTAGAGTCGTCCACATCGATGTTACCTCCAAATCGGCATCGAGAAGTTACTCCTCTATAGGTCTCCCAAAAAGATAGAGCTTAGCCCCTATTTCTATCCCTAACCGAGCACCCATTCTTTTCTACTTCACTGCGCAAACTTTTCTTCACTGTTTATGTTGGGATAATTAAACATTTGTCCCATCCCATTATTCACGCCGCTCTTTTTTTCTTCTCTGCCTCCACTCTTCACTGTAGCTGCCACTCTTTTCTTGGTTTTTTCTACTGCCGCCTCACTATTCCTTTGATGGGACGAATTAATTTTGCTTCCTCACTATCTGTTAAACGCATGCATTTAACACCTAGTTGCAACACTAGCATTTAACATACACGTTAATGCTAGCGTAACACTAGTTTTTAACACTTTGCATTAAACGCAATGTAAGCATGCTAGCGTTAAATGCTAGCTTCCTATTGTATGTCATTTTTTATCTCTTCCATATATCTGCACGCTACCGTTTTGTGTTTTAAGGAAGGCTGCATTTTGCTTCATCTTTTCTTAGCCATCATTTTTGTAACTTAACACCTTTAAACTCACATAAATTAGATGCAAAAACATGCACGTGCTCATGTTATTTCTTTATTTTTGTTTTATGCCGCCACCAATAAGCTATAATCTCTTTTTGTTTTACGTCCTTTCCTTGTTAAACATTTGTGTTCCAATTTGTTTTAGAATCTTATCTTTTTGGTCCCAAATATATATCAACATATCCAAACTAGCAGTCAACACAAATTGAACTCAAATTAAGCATTTTATCTTAAAAATAGGATTGAAATCAAATGGAAATATATAAGAAAATATAAGATAATTCAATCCTATCATTAAGACAAGGAATACATACGACTCTTAAGCCTTCTGCTTCCTTTTTTTTCAAAATGGAGTTTTATCCAGATAGTATCCAAGGAATGCTAATTGATGTAACTATATCTTTGATTTGGCTCTATAAAAAATACCTCTAATATGCACTACTATGAGTATAGATAAATGAAATGTAAATAGGTTGTGTAAGGTCCCTGTGGAGAGTTGAAGATGGATTATTTGATCTGATATAAAGGATGAACGTATTGTCTGACTATTGGAGTCATAGATAACAATCACTCTCTCATTGAAATGAGAATTTTAATTAATTATGATCTTCTAGTGAGTTGGAAAGTAGCTTAGTAAGTTTCAATACTCCTTTCTAATTCTAGTTTCCAAAATACTAGCAATGAACACTACATTATACAAAATTCAATTCATGATCATCAACTTCTTGTTAGGAGCATTTGTTTCTCTAAAATTACAAGTTAGAATGTTCATATGGTAAACTCCCCTAGGGAGAGCTTTTTTTTTCCTATTAGAACTTTTTCTAATAACAGTCTCAAACTCTTGATCATTTTTCCCTTGTTGATTCTGTTTGCTAGGAGTTTCATTTGGGTTATTCATTATTGGAGCTAAATTATCCTTTATAGAAATGTTTGAATTTTCCATATCCTCATTCACCTGGTGTATATTAGTAAATGTTTCATTTGTAGTATTATCAATTACATCAGGAAGATTTATTATAATATCTTCACTATGATCATTTATTGGTGATTTCTTGTCTTGAAAATTTATCCTATTGGTTTCCAAATTTGCTTTCTATGAAGTTTAGGTCTCCAAGCATATGTGACTTTCAACTATTTCTCAATAGGTTTCAAGTCTTTATTCAGTCTTATAAAAGGTATTACATTAGGTAAGTGTGTTAGTGAAGCGAATAAGATGCAAATTCTTATATAGTTATATGCTTGGTCTTTATTGTTGACCGATTCAAGGAAATTGGCCTTCCATTATAACTTATATGATGGATAAGGCCACTAGTAGTACAATATTCAAGAGGAACTTATGGAGACATATCCATATGGGATGTTTTCCTACTTAAGCTCCTCCATCTTAGGGCTAAGTCTCTATAAATATAACAATTAAGGCTTATTGTGGATATGCCATAGTCCAACTTGTACCACTGATTTTTTTCCTCTAAGCTAACAAATCAAAATAGAAATACATCAACATTTTTCATAAGAACATCAACCAGACCATGTTATTTCCAATTATTGAATGCCCACTATTTCATAACTAGAAGTATTATCCTTTTATTAAGGAAAAAATAAAGCAATATAGATTTCCACATATTTTCTCGAAACTTTAGTATATTTATTGGAGGTGACACTATTCTGTGCTCAGATGTCTCATTAGAAGGACAAAAAGTCAGTTTCAACTCGAGCCTAACATCTCCAACCACCTGAGTACAAGTTTTGTAGATAAGAGCAATGTTTTGTTCTAAAGATGGAGTGTTAACAGAAGTAGAAGCTGGAATTTTTTCGTTGATA
This sequence comes from Erythroxylum domingense, assembly GCA_025594535.1. Classification (NCBI taxonomy): domain Eukaryota; kingdom Viridiplantae; phylum Streptophyta; class Magnoliopsida; order Malpighiales; family Erythroxylaceae; genus Erythroxylum; species Erythroxylum domingense. Next base: position 15,280,183 of record JANQBM010000220.1, on the reverse strand, counting down.
TTAGAAAAATCGAGTTCAAAGGCAAGAAGTGAGAATTGTCCATAGGATCAAGCTATGAAATATTGGATAAAAGCCAGAAAACAAGTTATGGAGTGTACATAATTATAGAAGTGAAATAAGACAGTACAACGCAGGAGAAGAGGTTAGTGAAGCAATGAGTAAGAGGAAGAATGTTATAGTGAGAGTTGATGATATTGACAATAATGGTGATATAAGAATAGGAAGTAAAAGAAGTTGTACAATTATAGAATGTCATAGTAGCAAAGAAAGTAGGAAGCTAGGGGAGCAAAAGCTATAGAAACAAGTATTGAAGAACGAGCAGTGAGCAATGTTTAGTGATATTTGAGAGAGAAGAAGCCATTGGTATCTTAGTTGCAATAGGCATAACTTATAGTTTCCGGAATGTATACTAAACTTTATTTTATCCGTTTTAGAAGGTGACCTCTTATGATTTTTAGTAACCTCTTAGAACTAAAAAATTAAATCCAAGAAGATTACTATGATTTCACCTAAAGTTATAAAGCATATACTGTCTTTTTTTATTGGTTCAAAATATATGCCTAAGAAAATAAAATAGATTAACTTGATCTTATCCTTTGTGGTAAGAAAATAAAATAGATTAACTTGATCTTATCATTTGTGGTAAGAAAATAAAATAGATTAACTTGATCTTATCCTTTGTGGTAAGAAAATAAAATAGATTAACTTGATCTTATCCTTTGTGGGAAGGTGTCCTCCTATAATTTTTAGTAATTTCTTAGAACAATAAAAGTAAATCCAAGAAGATTACTATGGTTTCATCTAAATTTATAAAGCACATACCCTTTTTTATTTGTTTAAAATATATGTCTAAGAAAATAAAATAGATTATCTTTTCAAAACCCTTTGTAATAATAATAAAGTAAGAATGTGGGAAACAACCTTAGGAGAAAAAAATGCAATCCAAAATTTCTCTATTTTATAAGACTAGAATTCCCCATAAATAAAATTTTATTATAACTTCTCCTATCAAAGTAAAAAATGAAAACATAAACTCAATGGAAATAAAAATATTATGTGCTAAAACAATTATATTAATAACTACTTATATACTGTAGAAGGGGAACTAACAAAGATAAAAAGATCTTTAGAAATTTGATCATAATTAATAAAATAGAATCAATAATAAACCATACGAAGTCTTTAGTAGTAACTTTAAACGATTTATGAAAAAAGATAGTGAAGAATTTCTATAAGCCATAAAAAACTGAAGAATTTCTATAAGCCATACTAAACAAACTGAACAAAATAAATGAAAAAAATATCTCTGGTTTTACTAATTCTTCAACATCATAGACCCTAAGCACTTTAGCTAAAAAATAAAAAATTGAAACTAAAAGTCGAGTTAGGATAAAAATTAGTAACCCTTAAGAAGTATATGCACAAAATCTTAACATAATTAATTAAAATATTGAATTTTATAGTTTCCAACGTCCCTTGCCTCTGGTAAATAAACTTTATTAGAAAATAATCTTAATATTCTAAGTGATATAAATATTGATAATAATCATAACATTTTGAAATAAACCAAATACAATGTTACATCTATCTATAAGTGGAATGCAGATGACATGTCCAAATATAATTTATTAAACACACTATAATATATGACAATGGTTCAAATGTTACAAAACGTAAATAGTAACTTCAAATGATGCTATAATAGAATTATTAATAGTAGGGTTTTGTAGATAAGTAAAAGGATGGTGAGATTATCATTTAACCATTTCTCAAAGATATAACGACTAAAAACTATTAGAGTAGAAGAAGAAATATAAACTATACTAAATGAAAATAATGAATCCATGTAAAACACAGTTCTAACCTTGACATTAATAATCTCTTTACATTTTATAGGTAACCCATCTCACTTAGAAACTAATTATTATCTAGCCTAAGAAGTAAAAGACTTTAAGGCTTTAAATGGTATAAAGACAATTTTTAGTAAGAGTAATGTTTAGAGAATATTCAAGCCAACCCTTTTCTTGTAGGAATTTCCCCTCTATTAGGAGAAAAATTAGGAATAAAATTGAGGAAAACTATAATGGCCAAATACCCGATAATAACTTAACATATTGAGAACTAATTAGCTACAACTAAAAAGAAGGTTTAAATTATTCCAAAGAATAAAAAAACAAATAAAATATGAAATGCTTGATACTAAGAAATAATTAGGGTTATCTTAGTCACAAGCACTATATTTTGGAAAGTTTTCTCTTTTTAATAACTAACTACTTACTACTCTTCATGAGCAACTAGTGCTACTACCAATAATCTTCTATTTTGGGTAGGATATATAAATGCCTCTAATAGAGGCAACTCGAAGCTTTCTTTGAAGTCTTTTTCACCTCAAGAGGGATTAGAGGGGAGTACACTTATGATTTAGATTAACCATTTTGCATCTCTTTTGGAATTTATGAAAGCTAACTACTAGAGAAAACATTTATTAAAATATCCAAAGGAAACAGATAAGTCTTAGAGAAATATAGTGGCTGTAGACATTATGGTTAATGGCATTGATAGGTGGAGTTTGTATCATGTTTTTGTAGGTAGTTTAGTGTGTGTTTAGTTGTTAATTTGATTGTTTAATGTGTGTTTAGGTTTGAATTTTATTAGTTAGTAAATATTTGTGTTTTAAGTGTTTTGAGGGTAGGAACATGATGTTAAGCTTTAATTTTATGTTTATAACGTGCCTTAAAGTGTTTATTAGTGTTTCGGGGCAATTGGAGGAGATTCGAAGAAGACCTTAAAAATAATCTAGGGCCACGATTATGGCAAGATAGAAGCAAGAGCAAGGAGCCACGATATGGGGAGTATGCCATGATCATGATAGAAGCTGGTGCAAGGAGCCACGATTGTGCCATTATGGGTTATGATCGTGATAGAAGCAAAAACTCCTAGCCATGATCGTGCCACTAAAGGCCACGAACGTGGCTTGTATGATGGATATATGGATAGCAATCCCAACTTGAGTTTTCGAGGGATTTTTGGGACCTTTTAGACCTAAAAAAGATGCCTTAACTGGAAATACTATGTAAGACTTAATGATGTAGCCCTAAAGGAGAAGCTTCTACATTCTGCCACTTTTGGAAAGTTTAAGAGAGAGAAAAAAGAAGAGAGAGGGAAGAGAAAGAGGAAGAAGAGGGAGAACAAGCAGGTCCCAACGTTGCTACTTCTCGGATTAGGTGGTCTCTCGATGTTATTGCCTTCTTGGATTATCAGATCCAAGTTCTATTTTCTTTCCATTTCATTTTTGTTCATTTAATGTATAAGATTGAAATGGATTATATGATGATGGGTTTTGGATTGTTGACGATGTTCTAACTCTTCCTTTAGTATTTTAATTTGATGTAATGTTGATATAGTCGATTTTGTGTTATATTGATTAGGTGTTATGATTAATTTTGATTTTTCCATATTTCGGTAACAAACCGAGATGATGATCCAGATAAAATTGATTGGATTGGCTTAACGAGAGTTAGGCGATCCAATATACCATATAGTTAATCATATCGGGTTTGAGAGATCTCGTGTCAGACTTGGTAGTTTAGTAGAGAGCTACTGATTTAATTAAGAGATTGCAAATTCCATAATTTAATTAAGGTTAATGATTTAAAATGAGGGATTATAACTTGAGAGATAGTAATTCCCCTACGATTTTCTATAATCGACACCTCGATAAAACCTAATTAGTTAGGTTAGCATTAATGATAGTTAGAATCCGCTCTCTTATAACTTTGTAATTTCTCTCGATTAATTTCCATCGTAACCTTTTGTGTTACTCAATTTCTATTCTTCTTTCGTGTGAATTTCTTGAGTTGAATTCTTGGATAACCTAGGATTAGATTAGTTTACCCTTCTCATAGGATCGACTCTTCAAATACTGCAAATCACGACCCGTTCACTTGTGGTAATTAAGGGATATAAATTATAAGACTCAACACCTTGATCAGGCATAGTCACTCCCCTTTTGGAGCTATTATAAAATGGAGCTAAACTCTAGTCTAACATATTAGTAGTTTATTTTTTATAAACAAGAGACCTTCATTCCCTCGGGTGTAAAATTGGGACATAGTAGATGGGGAAACAAAGGACTAAATAAAATTTTACTAAAAGAAGAGAACTTATTCCTATTCAAATTCACCAATATAGATATCATGAATAAGGTCATTGAATTTGGTTCTTGGCACATTGAAGGTCAACCAATGTTTATCTAAAAATGGACCTATAGAATGAATTTGATAAAGCTCAAATCCAATCTATACCATTGTAGATCAATTTCCACAATATTCCATTAGAATATTGGACTCTAAATTGCTTAAGTTTTTTAGCAAGCTTAGTGAGTAAGTGATTGCAAGGATATGTATGCTAAGATTTAATATTATTAACATTGATATTTTTGCAAGCACACCGGTCGTTCGCGTAGTAACTACGGTATCGATCCCACAAGGAGGGTTAATCTCATCCTAAAATCTAAGTCTTGACTAAATTTTACAATAAACCAAAACAACAACTAATGCAAAAATTAACCGATCGAACAATCAATATCAAGAATTAAACTCATAAAATATAAACAAAATAGAAATTTTGCACAACCTAATCCAAAATTAACCTAGAAACTACCAATTAAGAGAAAGGGAGTTTTCATCCGAAATTAATGAAAATCTAATCAATTATGCAATTATTGAATTACTAGTTTTAGACAGTCCTACTGTGGATTACTCTCTCTCGAGCTATAATCTTTAACCCTAATTTATAATCCCTAATTTAAATTGTAGAATTGTAATCTCTCGATTTCCAATTTACCCAAAACCTAAATTAGTTCTGAATTTGTTTAATAACCTACCGGAAAGCTATATTCGATCTCTCATTACACGATTTCACCAGTTTGATTCAATTCTTATCTATCAAACTACCTAACTCTTGTTAGCCTAATTTGATGATATTTACTGGGTTCATCCTCTTAGTTTATTACCAAATTATTAAGCATAGATATGAATCGCAAATAACTAAATGAAAACAAAATAAATTAAACTTCATTAATCTCAAAGATCAAAATCCCGAAGGTGAGTTTAGACAAAAATTGACATTAAACAACAACTATTCTTAAGGACTATCCCAATTCTATACGTTAATAAAAATGAAATAATGACAAAAATACTGTCAGAATGATTATTGGAGACGGCGATAGTAGGAAACCACCTATTTTGGGAAGTACTTTGCATCAAGCTTCTTCTCCGTGTCTCTCTTTCTTCGTCTCCTTCCTCAAATCTCTCTATATGCTCTCTAGGGTTTCAGAATTGACTGATGCAAAAGGGCTTCAAAGGCTACTTCTTCTGTTCTTTAATGTTCTACTTATAACTTGGAAGCCCTAGGGTTGATTCGGGGTCGAAACGGTCCAAAAAGTCTCGCAAAATTTGATGTTTTCAGTTGTTTTCGTGTTTATCTGACATAGGCCATGATTGTGGCCCTGCCTGCCACGATCATGGCCAGCACCTAACCCTCTCTTTCGTGATTGTGGCCCAAAGTGCACGATCATAGCCTAGTTCAGAGCTCTTTGTCACGATCTTGACCCAAAGTGCACGATCTTGACATAGGTCCTTTTGGCTAACCTCTTTCTGTCACGATTATGACCTATTGTGTCATGAGCATGGGCCGTGTTTTTAGCCAGAAACTCTTCGAAACTTTCCTGTTCTTTGCCGTTTACCTTGAAACACTAACAAATATATCAAGGTACATAAAAAATATAACATTTAAGCTCAAAGACTCATACTAACCTATAAAAACACTTAAACACATAAACTAACACAATTAAAACATAAATACACGCTAAACACTCAAATTAACACTAAATACCTAACAAATTTTAAAACATAATGAAAATCAGAATTATCAACATCCCCACACTTAAAGGTTTACTTGTCCTCAAGCAAACAAAACAACAAACACATAACACAAATACAACACACAATGCAATAATAAGGCAATAACTTTAACTTCATGAAATATATTTAATCTTAAACACGGTCATACAAGGTATATCTAATCATTAACATGCAAAAACTATGTCTAAGGGCTTTGAACTAAATATACAAATTAGTCGAGATCTCATTGTTAATTTATTTACCTTTTCAATTGCACACACGCATTAATAATTCTTTGGTCCTTCAGACTCTGTAACTATTCCTAAGTATATTTTCATGAAAAGTCAAGCTTATTACAAGTCCGGTATGTTTATTAAGGAAACACACATTTTTTTTAATTTGTTCTTAAACGTAGACTTAGTATTTTTATACAGAGGCAAACATTGGTAATGAATGTCAATCTGGTTACTCAATTAAGTGATGTTTTTATTAAATAGCTTGGTTAAAATGTCATTATAGTTATTTAACGCGAAGGCACCCATTTGTGATGTGTGTCGATCAAGTTACTAAGCTATATCACATTTTCAACTAGCTTTTAGCTCTATTCATAACCCGAAGGCCAGCAGAATAGTGATTTATTTAATTAAAAATACTTTTTAATTATTTTTTAATTTTATTACCTACCTTGTTGTTTTACCTACTCGTTTCCATGAAAAACACTAGTAAAGTCACTTAAGTTAAAAGGCCTCAATTATGAATGGATGTGATAATTTAGAGGGGTGACAAACTTACACTAAATCCTAATTAAGCTGTATATTTATCCAAAGACCCCAATTCACTAATCTTATGAGCTAATGATTCTTTACAACCTAATAAACTAAGTTCAAAATTAAATTAAGTTTAATCCATCTAAACCATTGACACATTCAAACAGCTTACATCATGCAACCTAAACAAACTATCATACAATATCCAAAATTCACACTCAAGGTAAAAACACACAACCCTCCCCACACTTGAACAACACATTGTTCCCAATGTAAGTAGGGTTCACAAACACACTAGGGGAAATAAAACACAATATACGAAAAACATAAGAATAAAATACTAAAAAAATGAAAAGAAAAGGGTTAGAACAGGAAACTTTTTATGGTGATAGAGGTGGTGATGGCAATAGAGTTGAGACCAAATCTGCTTGACATCAAGAGTGTTTCCCTATCTTATAAGTGATTCAAGAGAGAAAAAGAATTAGCAATCCAAACCATTCCAAATCACTCAAAACTTATTTAAGAATTTAAAACAAACCTAGCTACACAACAATTTAAATCTAACTAATAAATATGCTAATTTATGGTCATTAGCTTGACCTTCATCCTTTAAAAGTCAGCCAGGATCAATTATGAGCAGCTTACTTCTAGCCTTCTCATTCAACATCAGTTTTGTAGCCTGTGAGTAAGCTATAAATTGCAAAATGATTAGAAAGACAATATTAATGAAGTTGATAAAACCAATTAGCTCAGTGATGTCCTTTTTTCTAACAAACTGTCAATAAAATAGGGAATTACAAAACTCCCTGAATCTTCTATTGAATCCAACATTTTCTCCTGTAAGAAGGTGAGTTCTTCTCTTTCTTCAGTAATCACCTTCATCTCCTCTACTTATTCGGCTTCATGAACAGAGACTTCCATACTTTTTTCAAACCCGATGTCTGTTGTCATTTGTTCTTTGTCCTATTGTTCTTCAAAAGATTCAAACACATCAATTATCCTAAACGAGCTACTAAAATTTAGATTCTTAAATACATCATTCATATTGAATGTCATTTGGTCATTATTAATCCAAACGATAATGTTCCTTCCATGGACATCTACCCAAGATTTTTTGATGTTCATGCATGGTATTCTAAGATCTGACGGATAATATGAGGGGTTGCCATCCTTTTCTTCATGCTCTTTTTTCATCTCTTGGTCTTTAATAACGTATGGTTCAGTTTGATTTTCCATTGATCCTTCTGGCTCTCCCCCATTCTTAGGTGTGATAGTATCATATTGCTTTCTTTGATGTATTTCCATATTACTTAGAGATTCTTCCACACTTCTCTTACAAAATTCACTAGAAAGCTATTTCAATCGAATCTCTAGGTTGTGAATAGACAAGGCATGATTTTTCGTTACCTGCTCAATTACTCTTCTAGCCTCCCTTGACCCTCTTCCATATCTGTGAGCTAATCTAGGATCTTATCTAATTTAAAATCCCATGAACTAGACTCACTTTGCTAAAATCCTGATAGCACTTGATGTCCTAAGTGAGTCCTTACATTATTGGACCAATAGAAATTTGGGTGGTTTTGCCACCCTGGAGTGTACAAGTTTATATAAGGATGATGATTTTCCCAACTAAATTAGGGCTCGTTGAAATCTACTAGAGTCCTTTGCTCCTTATAATATACATCCTCTATGTTCGTTCTTTTACTGCTTCTTAGCATTCAACTCTTCAGATGTCTTATTCTCACTTTAAGAAGTCTTAATGTGTCTCTACTTTATGCCCAAATTTTTTTAATAATTAAAAGAAGACATTAGACTAAAGAACTAACCATGCCTCCCCGGTAACAACGCCAAAAACTTGATCACAAGGTTACGTATGCTAATTTTTAATATTATTAGCCTTGATATTTCCGTAAGCACATGGGTCGTTCGCGTAATACCTAAGGTGTCGTTCCCACGAGAAGGGTTAATTTAATCCTAAAATCTAAGGCTTGACTAAAGTTTACAATAAATCAAAATAAACAACTAATGCAAAAATTAACCAGTCAAACAATCAATATTAAGAATTGAACTCATAAAATATAAACAAAATAGCAATTTTGCATAGCCTATTCCAAAATCAAACTAGAAACTACCAATTGAGAGAAAGGGGGTTTTAATCTGAAATTATTGAAACTTTAATCAATTATGCAATTATCGAATTACTGGGTCTAGACCATCCTAAAGTGGATTACTCTCTCTCAAGTTATAATCTTTAACCCTAATTTAAATTATAGAATTGTAATCTCTTGATTTCCAATTTACTCAAAACTTAAATTAGTTCTGAATTTTTTTAATAACCTACTGGAAATCTATGCTCGATCTCTCATTACACGATTTCATCAGATTGATTCAATTCTTATTTATCAAAATACCTAACTCTCATTAGCCCAATTTGATGATATTTACTAGGTTCACCCTCTCAGTTTATTACCGAATTATTAAGCACATATATCGAATCATAAATAACTTAGTGAAAACATAATAAATCAAACTTCATTAATCTCAAAGATCAAAATCCCGAAGGTGAGTTTAGACAAAACTTGACATTCAACAATAACTATTCTTAACAGCTATCCTAATTTTATACATTAATAAAATTGAAATAAAGATAGAAACTACTGTCAGAATGGACTAGTGGAGGTAGCGACGAAAGGAAACCGCTTGTTCTGGGAAGTTCTTCGCATCAAGCTTCTTCTTTGTGTTCCTCTTCCTTTGTCTTCTTCTTCAAATCTCTCGATATGCTCTCTAGGGTTTCAGAATTGACTGATGCAAAAGGGCTTCAAAGGCTACTTCTTCTGTTCTTTAATGTTCTATTTATATATTAGAAGCTCTAAGGTTGATTCAAGGTCAAAACAGTCTAAAAGTCTAGCAAATTTTGATATTTTTAGCTATTTTTGCGTCTGCCTGATACACGATTGTGGCCCAAGTACATGATCCTGATATGGTTCCTGTTGGCTCACCTCTTTCTGTCACAATCGTGGCCTATTGTGCCACAATTGTGGGTCATATTTTTGGCCCGAAACTTTCCCGTTCTTCTCCAGTTACCCTAAAACACGAACAAACATGTTAAGGTACCTAAAAAATATAACATTTAAGCTTAAAGACTCAACTAACCCATAAAAACACTTAAACACGTAAACTAACACAATTAAAACATAAATACACGCTAAACACTTCAGTTAACACTAAATACCTAACAAATTGAACCCTAAAACATAATGCAAATCACAACTATCAGTAAGTTACTAGCTTTTGATTCACCGATTGCTAGACTCAAAAAGATATGATATGAAAGAGTTTGTATATAAGTGAAATCCAATAATAAGCTCTTTGAAACACTTCTTATGATGAAATTGAATAAAGATGGAGAAATGGTTAAATAAAAAATTCAGCCTACTTTCAATTGAAGACTTTAGCTTTATAGCAAATTTTGGAAGCCTATAGGCATAATATTCACTACATGAGGACTATTATGAGTTAATGTGGCTTATGGAGGAATCAATTTCTTAATCACTAGAAAATAGTGGGGAGATTCTACCAAGAAATTAGCCTGATCCTTTGCAGACTTAACCGAAGGTATGAGGCTCTGGAAAACAAAAGGACAAAGATGGAGAATTTAGAGGAAACATATTGAAATGGGAAATAATGGAAGATTAGAAAATGATCTTAATAGCACTGAGCATCAAGTGAAAGATCAAAATCAGGAAACTTTAGAATCCAACTTAAATGTGGAGTTGATTGAACAGTTGTTTCTAGCTTCCAGTAACAAATTAGGGATAAAGAGAAGAAAAACCATAAAGGGTTGGAAGCCCCATACCTCACTCAATCTAGCTATGATATTTTAGAAAATTATGTGCAAAAATGAAAACCCCAAAAGATAGGCTATTAGAGTTCTAATTTTGGAGAAAAAGCCTATCATTTTGGGGTTACTAGAGACTAGAATCATAGCCTATAAGTTAAAGGAGTCCATGAAATTTCTAAGCATAGATTGATTTTTTTTGTATCCAATCGTAAGCATACCATAATGGTTGAATAGTATATGCATTAAACCGGGAAAAAGTGCAAGTTTCAGTTTTGAATAGTGCTGACTAGTTCATTGCTAAGATGTTATTTTGTTATGTTAATTAGAAAAATCTCTTTTTTTGGATATATTTTGGTGCATAAATAGGAAAATTAATGTTTGTTTTGTTTTAGGAGATGAAAAGTGGAGATTGCATCGAATTGGAGCATTTTTGGTGAAAATCACTAATTTTGGAAAAAGAGGACAGATTACTGCAGTGGATAAGACAAGATCATGCCTAATGTCAGATTCACTTAAAGGTTTGGAATTCAATTAGGAAACTTCTTTCCATCCCTATCATATGTTAGGTTAGCCATGGTTGCATGCATCATATGCATGCGGATGCAGTAAAAGTGTTAGAATTAAGATTCCAACACCATGACAACCCGGAAACCACAGAATCTCAGATGCATGCAAGGATATGTAAAGAATATGAAATAACAAAACTTTTTACCTTATGTATCTCCTCCTTTCTTTTTTCTTCTCCTTATTTGGGTTATTGCAAACACTAAATCCTTCCTTGATCACCCATGAACACGCAAAGAAGGAAGATAAAACTGTAACACCCCACTCCCGCTGAACCCGAACCCGATATCGACAGTGATACCCGGATCCGTGCCCCGTGAGGGTGGCGTGTCACATCACTTAACACATC
>JANQBM010000220.1:15241382-15254951 GCA_025594535.1 Erythroxylum domingense | reverse complement strand
CCAATTTTACTAAAAGCACGCAGCTACTTGTGAAATCTTTTATAGGCAAATTTTAATAACCTTATTCCAAGATTTAAATTAATGGTAACTGTCAATTTTATGATACTTCAGCTATGACATTAGCTATTGATACTATTCAGTAAATCAAAGTAGTGTTGTAGAGTTCATTGTTTTCCCGTACAATCAGTCTTAAGCAGCAATAAAATAAAGGTCAGTTCCTAAAATTGCAAAGACAACAAGTTGTCCAAAAATGATGTTTATTCTCAAAGTACTTGATTTTATAAGCAATAACACGTTGCCAAATGAAAAGTTGCCTGTATAATAAAATACTAATGTCACCTATGTCATTAGATCTCGTCTTTCAAATGAAGTCACTCACGACCTATCTTGGATCTTACTTTACACTATACTAATATAAAATTTAAAGGATGTGATTACATAATTTTTATTTAATGATTATTACTGATGATTATTATTATTTTATTTTTTATTATTTACATAATAATTATCACTAGACTTTTAGATCTGCCAAATCAAATGTTTGGGAAAATAATATATCAAGCTATTTTTATGGTGAAACAAAATACAGAGTAGAACTCTTATGTACCTTGACCGGCACCAGAAGTGTTGGAGAATATGGATGCCAATGCAAAAGGAACGCTATAAGTAACCTGTACAAGGAAGCAAGATTATGCCAATGCAAAAGGAACGCTCTAAGTAACCTGTACAAGGAAGCAAGATTAAACTTCAGCATCTAGTTTGTAATAGTTATATACTCTAATTTTGTTACTGTTCTTTTTCTTTTTCTGTTTTCCCCTCCCGGTTGCGTATGCCATTAAATTAGAGTAACCACTATAATGTTTTTAATAATTTACAGTTGCTACTGGACAACACCCATTGAATGCCCTCATCTGACTTATAATTAATGACTACTCGTTTTTCCATCCTTCTTTTATCTTCACTACCTTCGATACACTTCTGGTGTATACAGACACTGTAGGATATGTATATAATAGGTATCCAAATACAAACATGCAAAACATAGTCTGGTTATGCTCGGTTTCTGACCAAGTATGCACGTGTTCTAAACGCGCCGCCTTGTGCATCCATGCAGGTGAGACTACATACAATTATTTGGGTTACGCTCATGTTGGCGTCAAAGTTGGTGGTTACAGGACGCGAACCGATCTTATCTTTATTCCAGTATGGAAAAAAAAAAAAAACACAAGATGGTCATAAAGATGTATGTCTTATATAATGACTATCATGCAAAACCAAAGTAGGATCGAACGAAATTAATGTACGACAACAAACGCTACTTAATTAGAACCCAACAAGAACTCACCGCCATAGGTATTCCCATCACCGAGAAGAGAGACAATGCTCCAGCCATGACACCAGCCGGTGGCAGTGGCATGGTCCCGTTTCTACTGGTGATCGTTGAACGCCTCCATGATTCAGCCAACTTGGTGATCAAGACGGTCAAAGACAAACAAATCGCTAAGATCATATTTACAATACCCCAGAGCCTCTTGGCACCACCCAGCCGGCGACCCAAAAATTCGACTCCAAGTGACATGAAACCCAAAATCACTGAGTTCAACATCAAACCAAGTGAACCCGCTCTCACACCACGATCATACAGCTTGACTTGATCATCATCTCCCTTTGAATCACCTCCGTACACTTCTCTTCCCATCCAGTCTGTGTCGAACAGCAAGAAAGGAAACCATGCAATCCAGTTGAGACACGTCACCAACAGAAGTATCCACATGGGTTTTTTCAAATTCTTAAGCGCCGCGAATATCTGCCCAAGAAATGGTTCAGAGCTGCCTGACTCAGCCATCTCCTCCTCCTCATCACCATTTCTGTTCGTAGGCTTCTCCAGTGACCATTGTTTTTCGGTGACGTAAGTGAGAGCTAAGACAATTAAGGTCAATAGCAGCACAATGGAGATAAGGAAACAAGACTTGAGATTTGCACAATAGATATCGCAAGCTTTGGTTTTTGTGAAGGGAAAGAACTTGTATAAGTGAGTATAGGAACCTGCGGCATAGCCAAGAACATTGCCAACCGCCATGAAAAATGAGAAAAAGGCATTGGCGGTACGTGTTTTCTTTTGGTTACCGGCGGAGAGATCAGCAAGAAAGGCACGGCAAGGACCTTGAAGCATGTTGTTGGCAACATCAAGAATCCAAAATCCAACAACAAACACCGCAATGGCGCGGTGTTTTATGGTCTTCCCTAGAGGGTCGCCAGAGAGGTGGCCGAGGTCCGCCGCAAATCCGATGAGAAAGACCGCTATAGCGACGAAGACAGCACCGGCAGCTATGAAAGGACGACGACGGCCGAAGCGGGACGTACAGCGGTCACTGTGGTAGCCAACGGTGGGTTGGACGAGCATACCGGATATGGGACCACAGAGCCAAATGAAGGCAGCCCATGTGTGAGGAATGCCTAGGAGCTGGACATAGGGTGTTAACAGAGAGAGCTGCAGGGCCCAACCAAATTGAATTCCGGCGGCTATTGAGGAAACCATTATGATCTTTCTCAACGGGCTTGGAGATGGTGGTGGCTGTTCCTGCTCAAACTGGGAAGAGAGGTGATGCTTATTGCTTAGTTTTAAAGCTTCGCCCTCCATGACTCTCGTATACACAAGTGAACAGTGTGTAATATAATGTTTTGTGATAAGTTAAGTATGAGAGGTGTGTATGTCTATATATACTGGTTTGTGTGAAGGGTGGTTGAATTGTGTAAGTGCTCGCGCATGTAAAAAGCGATGGTGCGACCTTATCCACTCCTCACCACGTCTCTGTCAGTAGCTGTAATTTTTAGATTCATATGAGAGTTAATATCGCGAGGGCGACACTCATCGATCTACGGCAAATCATGCTCATGAATTGAGGACTCGAAAGATACTTCTATATCCATATACCCGTATTTAATGTTATTTGCTTGTTATTTAATAGTTTTATAATATTTTTAGTAATTAATTCACTTCAAGTATATATGTAAGTAATAATTGCCTTCTCAAATCAAAACAGAGAAGAATTAAGATAAAATCGTCGCATGGAATGAAAATATGAAGCAACTTGGATTACACGATAATATACAATGTCCTTGTAAGTCTCTATAAACGTATAAAATTTTGAAAAGTTTTGGTTCTAATCGTGTGGATTTACATGGCCATTTATTTTGATATACACGATCACATATATTCTCCGAGTAAGTTTTTGTGCTAATGTGAAATCGTGAATATAAGTATTTTCAAAAATACATGGTTACCTACACACCCTCGTAAGTTGATTGTGTATAACCAATAAATCCTAATTTTTACTATAAATGGAAATGAACGAAGGCAAAACTGAGAGAGCTAAGTTTTAAAGAGATTTTGAGTCATAAGACACACAAAGAGGCAACAGTTCCGATCAAAGGACGAGGAAAACACTAGTAATACGTCAAAAGATTCGATAGATAACAACATCCAATCTAGTTTCTCAAGAAGGCCCGATAAAGAAAAAGAGATATTTAGAATTATGATTTCTTTGTTTTCTTTTAGTTTTTCTACATATTTATCTTTGATTTTGATTTGTATAAGTAAGAACTAATTTGTTTAGTGTTTAGGTGTAATGACTAAGTTAAGATAATAATATGATTTGATTTTTATTTAATAAAATTTTATTAATTGATTTATTGAAATTTAATTATGCATTTTATCCTTTTCTTAAATCCATTTGCGGTTTTTCACTACAAGAAAAATGTCATTTTGCGACGGAAATTACCCATAGAAAACACAAACATTCTATCGGGAATACATATTACCGACGAAATTTACGTTAAACGAAAGCATCATAGATTCGGCCGTAGCTAATACTTAGTGACGGTCAAAGCAGATTCTATAGGTAACTTTACCGACAGCAAATTTTCTACCATCAGTAAAATTAGCGTCGAAATATTATCTTGTCGTTGGTAACTATACCGACGGTTAGCTCTGTGCTTGACCGTTGGTACAATTTAGCGACGGTTGTGTTATTCCGTCGGCATATTTACCGATGGTAACAAACTTACCGTTGGTATATTTGCTAAAAGCTTAACCGACGGAAATGAGTTTCCGTAGGTAATTCCTTTTATCTTAGCGACAGAAGTACTCATGGACCATCGGTAATTTGTTATGTATTTACCGATGGGCGTTTCTTTTCGTCGGTAAATGCGTTACTTAATTTTTTAAAAATATGTAATATATATTGTCATTATATTTAAATTATGGTTAATGTGTAATTTAAATAATTAGAAATTTATAGTATACATTTAATTTGCGAAAATAAAAATTTTGATTAATGATTAAAAGTTAAAATATCTTAATTGATAATAAAAACATTACATTGTAAATAATAAGTATTTGTAATACAAACTAAATGACCAAAAATACACTATTGATCTAGAGATGGCGGATGCTCTAGTTGGCTCTTACGCTTCAACTCATCCACCTCTTAACGGAGCTAAGAGATGAACTGCATCGACTATTGTTGTTGTACTATTGACTGTTGCAACTGTTCTAACGTCTGTTGCAACTAAGTCAATAATATCTGCACTGTGCTCTCAAGTGCTTCCACTTGACTGGTAGTGGACCGCCTAGCAAATGCTGCTATATTAGACGTGAAGGATTGCGAATAACAAGTATTCGCAAATAAACCTAAGTTGAATATCCTCCTACGACGATCCTTACCACCCACTACTTCAAGATAAGTTTCAATGTCATCAACAGCTTCAGATTGTTGAGACCGTCATTCAATGCTTTGTTATATTTGGTCCTATCAGAAAGCAATGTTTATAATTACTAAGTGATAATTATTAAGCATTATTAATATTAAATCATAAATTTCACATACATTGAGTTCTCTACAACGATTGTTGACGAATGACACACTGTCATGCTTCTTAGTGTGAGTGTGCAAAAATAGCTGATGGGGTATAGGCCTCATGCCTATAGACTTTTCCTACATAAGAATAAAATGTTAATTATAAGTGAAATAGATTTTATAAAAAATTCGGCAGAGTTTCCTCTATTTTTATGAAATCTACCCCCTGTTAAATAAAGAACAAAACTAAAACCACAGCCATATACGGCACCAGTATAATATACAAATTTTAACACAACAAATTTAATTAAAATACAGCAAAAAAAGAGGTGAGAATATAAATGTAAATTGTAGATACAGACAAGTCTCTGTGCATGCTCTTGGTGGGTAATAGATTCTCCTATATGTATGGGAAGACTCTCTCCCTCGGGTGTTCCAAATTTTTGGCATCTTTTCCAGGAATTAGTAATATTTGGAAAACCTAGATTTTATTAATCTAACCATTATTTTTGTATTTATTTTATTTTATATTTTTAACTTATTCTTCTTTTGAACTTCTCTACGTTGACTTTGGTTTTATGCTTATTGTTATGATTTGATATTCATCATTATAGCCATAACCTACAATGGAAGGATGGAGCGGGCAATATTTTTATGGGAGTTATAATATGTCATCACTCATGACTCACAATTTTGGAAGAGAGGTATGGTGACATATTATTGGAGTCTCAATCGATATCTATGTTGTATTATGATATTTGTGAGAGTAATCATTACAATCATAAATTCGGATGTCAAATTATATGTGGGGGCAACTAAGCATGCGAAAACAATTTTAGAGTGCACCCGATGAGAATACTTATAATTCAAGGTAGAGCAACTCTTACACTTATGGATGGAATAATTATGCTTCAACTGAATATTTACAATAGCAACAGCAAGAAGAATGACTTACAGATATAATAACAGAATATCTTTCCAGAAGTGAAACTAGCAAATGTGAGCTTGAATGGAGATTTTCTTCACTTGAATAAATTGAGCATAATACAACATATTATTTGAGCTTATTAACGCCTCAGAGCGAAGAAGAGGTGAAGGCGTTGATTTTATGAATGAAGAAGCATTTCAAGAAGACGAGGGGGTAACTGTTGTTTTAGAAGAGAAAAACGAACAACGGATAGAGGAAGAAGAAGAAGAGGAAATCGTTGTTAAAGAAGGAAAGTAGAGAAGTTGCACAAGATGATTAAAGAAGAAGATAAGGAGGAAGTTTTGGTCTAGGAAGAGGAAGTAGAATAGTGGATAAAGGAATTTGAGAAAGAACAAGAGGAGGAGCCAATTAAGGAAACTACTGATGAATCATTGGTAGTCACCTTAAGTATAGATGGTTCCCACTTCCTACAAGACCAACTATTTAAGCCAACCAATGATCTAGGGAGTTTTATTATTTCCTACTTTATTAACAGTTTGTTATTGAAAAGGGCATCAATAGAGTATATTGGAGTTATTAATTTGCTACATTATGTCCTTATTACTATCTTGCAACGTAAGGCTTATTTACAGGCCACGAAATCCCTATGTAGAGACACTGGTGGAAGTAAGCCACTAATCATTGACCCAAGATGATGGTAAGCTGAAAATGTATGTTGAGCTAATGATGTTAAAAAAGCACTACGTGGGAGACAATTCGTGAGTTAGGATAGGTTCTATTTTAAATTCCATATTATTTTTTGTTTATTTTGATGTTTAGCATAGGGTTTTATTAAGTTTTGATGTGTTTTAGGTTAGGAAATTGAGCATCTTGAAGAGATTATGCAAAATTGTTATGTTAGGGTATGCGTGTTAAAGTTCCATAACTTTGAGTGCAAAAATTTTAAGATTGTTCAATTATTATTCATGTTGCACACGTTTAAAGAGAGTTATATGCTACTTAGACACACTTTTGTATACTTACACAGTTAGGTACATGCTTATGTAACAAACCACGTAAATTTACAAAAAGTCACAGATCAGTGACTTATACAGTTAGCTACGCGACATGGTTTGTTACATGGGATTATAACTTACACGTCATGTAGCAGACCATATAAGCACAGGACAACCTTTAAATTTACACTAAATCTTTAAATTTTCTCACTTTCTCTTCTATCCCTCACTCTCACGCCATATCCCTCTCAATCTCCCATCTAGTTTCTTACATTTTAATTACAAATTAGCGACGCCCAAGTAAGTATTATTATCAATTTCACTTATCTATGCATGAATAATTAGATGTTTTGTGATTTTTAGGGATTTTTTCTCCAAAAAAGCTATTAGTTAGGAAAGTAACAAATTCCAATCCTTTCTTCCTTTTTATTTATATGTTCTTATATTGTGTACATTGGCAACAATTTACACTTTTAAGTGTGGTGAATGGGACTCAAATTTCTTAAGCTTACTATAATCTTTGTTATTGACTTTTATTAACTGATATCCTAAATTAGTTGAAACTTGTCAAAAAAATACTTGAAATCATTATTGATTATTAAAGTGAATTAATATGTAAAAAGATGAAAGTTAAAATAAACTTGCTTTTATAATTCATATTTTTAGTTGTCATTGAGATAATGACAACATAAGACTTTTTGTTATGTGAGTTTCGAGCCTAATAACAAATAAATGAATGGTTTAAGCTCTTTTAGTCTTTCATGTGTGTTATCGTGCATAGTTAGATAATTTTAGAACTTAATTTTATTATGCCTATTGAGATTACATATGTTAAATGAGAAGCATTAAATTGATAAAGACATTTAGATTTAACAATTTTTTAGCTTATTTTCTTGAAATACGCTACCATATTTTATCCCTTACGAGTAACTAATTTTGAGCCTTAACATTTTTCATTGATTAGAACTCCATTATTAACCTTTATTTTATCTTTCTTAAAGCCTTTATATAAATTTGAACCATCAAGTTTTTTTACATTAATATTTTTCTTGAAAATTAAAATTGGAAGACTTTTATTTTTAAATTATTGGTACATGATTAATGCTAAAAAAATGTTGCGAGCAAGAAAAAAGTGTGTTAAAGTTATAATACCAATGGATTTATAATTTGAAGGACCAATATTTATGAAGAATAAGTTTTTTGTGATTATTGAAATATTGTTTTTGTAAATTTCCTTCAAATTTATCACCTTTTTATACTCCCAACCATACCATACATAAGCCCTATTAAAGCCCTATACTAAGACTTTTTGATTTTTTGTTTCTAGTTTAATTATAAGTGTGTGGCAATATGATAATATTGCAGGCTTATGGTTAAGAGTTCTGCTATTTACTAATTTGAGAGTTTATATACTTTGTACCCTAAATACTTGAGTACATTGACTAAAATCTTAGTGAGGGGGTAAAGAATTATGAATTTGATTTCAAAAGATTATCGATGTGATTATTATTAATATTGACTTATAAAGGTTAGTCTTAGGATAACTTCACTCTAATTGTGTATTAATTTAATTAACATTATATGATGATTTAAAGTATAGATGGACAGGTTAAGGATAATAACAGATGGATATTTGTAAGATTCATAATTTAGATTATGATTTGCTTGAGGACAAGCAAAAGCTGAAGTATGAGAATGTTTGATAAAGGCTTAATTGATTATAATTATATAACCGTGTTTAATGTGATTTGCTTGTTATTTAATAGTTTTATAGTATTTTTGGTACTGAATTCGCTTCAAGTGCATTTGTAGGTAATAATTGCCTTCTCGAACCAAAATGGGAATAGGTCAAATGAAATCATAGCATGGAACAAAATAAAGCAACTTGGACCTACATGACTGTGTTGAGTGATTGTGTAAGTCTCTATAAATGTGTGAAGAATTGAAGAATTTTGGTTTTGGTCACGTGGAGTTACAAGCCTGTGTATATTGATATATGCAACTGTGTATGTTACTTGTGTAAGTCATTTTTCCTGTGTGAAATCACAAATTCAGGTGTTTCAGCAGATACATAATCACCTACACCCCTGTGATTTTGTATAACCCAAAAATCCTAGTTTTTACTATAAAAGGACATAAACAGAGGCAAAATAGAGAGAGCTAACTTTTTATAAGTTGTTGAGTCACAGGACATATAAAAAGGTAACAGTTCTAATCAAGGGATGAGGAAAACACGAAGAATGCATTAAAAGATCCGATAGACAACAACATCCAATCCAATTTTGCAAGAAGATACAATAAAAGAAAAAGGGAGATTTAGAATTATGATTATGATTTCTTTGTTTTCTATTAGTTTTTCTACATATTTATCTTTGTTTTGTTTTTATGATTAGGAACTAAATTTTTTTAGTGCCTAGATGTGATGAACCCTATGCTGGGATAACATTATGATTTAATCTTTTATTTAATGCAATTTTATTGATTGTTTTATTAAGGTTCAATTATGTGTTTTATTCTTATTCTAATATATTTACAATATTAGTGCATAATTTAATTTCATATGATGAAGATTCAAAAATCCTTTTGTATGAATAGATATACCATTATTGGAAGGAGTTGTATGCAAATATAAAGATAGATCGATATAAAACCTTTAAATTAGGGTTAAATCTAATAGTGAAATTCATAAATCGATAATGCAATCCTAAGGGTTTTAACTAGAAAGATTTCTGTTAATCAACTAATGGATTAGTTGTTAATAGTCTTGAGAAAGATATTAACATAAGATAGGATTTTTTACAGTCCAATAATCAATAATATAATTGAATAATAAATGCTTAATATTTAAGGATTTGTAGGGGTATTCATCACCTAGGTACTATTAGTTGATATCGAGTTTTCTTAGTAATTTCCTTGTTTTGAGTTTAGTATAGTTTAAATTTTATTTTAATTTTTTATTTTAATTTTTAATTAAATTTACAGTATGAATCAATGGTTAAATAATAGAAAAAGGGTATTTACTAGTACTTAAAGTCCTCATGGGATTAACCCGCACTTACCTAAACTAGCTACTACTATGTTGTGTACTTGTAGTTTTTAACATTGATAATTTCATACAATCATAGAAAAACATCAGTCACTTGGGAAAGCCCATTGTAAATAGAATAGAAGAGAAGATGAAAAAGAACATACAAAGTTCAAAGACTCTTGAGAGGAAACGACTTTCAAGATCAATTAACCAATAAACTTTAATACGTTGTAAGTATCAAAGTGTGACAAAATAAGTGAATAGATGGTCCCATATTGGAGGGTCGCCCATTGCTAAGATTTTAATTCTGGTGCTTACATTCTAACACGGTGCAAGAAGAGAAAAAGGTTTGTTGTAGTAAATAAAAATTTGATTTCTAAATAAAAACTTCAAAACATAAGCTTGAACTTTCCCTTAATCTAATTTCCTTTTATGAATTTATTATTGGAAAACGGGGTCAGGATTCGATTCTGATGGCAGCGGAATAATTATGAAACTTATTTGCAATCTTTGATTTCCCAATAACTAAGAATTTTTTAATTCTATAAAATGATTAACATAAATCATAATAAAGTGAAAACTTAATTCGTACCTTATTCCGAAGTTTGATCTTTATCTTGTCATATCCTTCGAACTATTTCCGAAACCAATCCGTTTCAACCACTGTAGCAGTACAAATGTCAGGCCTCTAAGGGTATCCAAAGAATGAGTTAAGAGAACTTTGTAATTTTTACAGAGAGGATTAAGGAAGAAATACTAGCTCCATAGAGCTTAAGCCTATTTATAATAGGTTCTAGAAATTTTGGTAATTTCATTAAAATTAAAATTAAAATCTAATTTTAATTAAACTTTAATTAGAATTATTTATAATTTAACTAAATAAATTTTGTCTAAATAAAATCCAATATCTCATATTAATCCTTATTTATTAAATATTTCATATTTAATGATAAAGTTTCTTAAACTTTACAATCAAGTCCAACTTGATTAAATTAATTTTGCTCTCTTCAACCCATTCTATTTGTGAGACCCATTAGGTTCCTAAATATGTTGGCAATGATTATAAATTCTAATTCTAATTCATAATTAGAATTAGATAAATTAAAACTCCTTTTAATTTATCTTTAATTCTCCAATTAAATAATTTATAATCATAGATCAAGATTGGTGTCTAGTAACGCATTATGACCACCCAAATATTGAAGAATGTTAAAGTGGTTTTGACTAATCTTTCTTTGAATGATTTTTTCGTAGAATTCAATCCTTCCATCAAACAATGTTTCGATTAGACATAGGGTATGAAATTAATTTCTACTTTATTTTGAGTCTAATCATATTAGTTGTCCATAATTAGCTATCAATTCAATTAATGACATTTGTAAACTACAAAGCATCATTTCACCTTGACCAAGGATTTCCTGAATCAATACTAATCGAGAACAACGAAATATTCTCCCTAATTACTTTAGGGTGATGAATCCTATCTTGATCACACGACTACCTCCATATAGTTCATGCTACATCCAATGACTACCGATTAAACGACCCATGATTAAATAGATCATAAGTACTATCAAAACAAAACAATCCCCATATAAGATAACTTTGATGACCTCAAGTCAAAGGATCACTTATACAATCATCACAATGAGCATTTCATAGATATATAAGTAATGTTCCTAATGGATTTCTCATATCGAGTTTGTTTAGTGAACTTATTCTCTAACAAGCACCCATACGTTTGTTTAAGTATCTTTATAATTTAGCCTACGAGATCGACTACTTCCTTCATAAGGAAAAACACAACCTATGCTAGTCTTTTTACGTTCTACTAATGTCCAATCTTAATAGAACAATGACTAGGAACATTTAGGAATAATACATAAATGCAATACGAATCTCATAATTATAATCTCATTATAATTTCATTTGCAATGTACAATTATTCCATGGACTTTATCATATACATCTAAATATGTACAAGATAAATAATGCCTTTAAATAATTTGTCACTAAACTACAACCAAAGTGATTGAGTACAGGGTATAAACCAACATTTATATCATATAACCTTAGGTTTTTGGTGAGTAGAAGTTCATATTTAAATTTTAAAATTTGACAAGTACATATTTAAGGTAAAGGATCTTTTCTAACTCGACTAAGAACGAAAGGTTTCAATTTTTTTGTCCATTTTAAGATATGTCTGTTTTATATACCCATTTATATATCAAAAAAAGCAATCTTAAGTTTAGAAGCAACTATGACATTTACACATGTGAATCAAGTTTCAAAATTCAAGATCCTTTAAGTTTCACGAGCTAAAAAAGAAAGCAAATAAAACAAGAAATTTAATTCTAACTCTTAATTTTGATATGTTGATTATTTTAATAGGAAAAAATTTATAGGAAACAAAGGTTTAACATGTTGAAGCTTAACTAGGACTTAAGTAATTGAGAATATTTTTACCTACTAATTGTAAGAAAATTAATGATTTGTTCATTCTATTTAATTATAAAATAATATTTTCTTTGTTGAAGTAAGACAGTTTCATGTTAGCAAGTAGGCAAGAAGACTTTAGTCATATATGTACCTTTTTTCTTTTGCTTCCAACTTCACCTTTGCATTATTGTATGTGAAAGATACTATATATTGATACTTTTTTCACCTATTATAAATTGTGATTTTTGATTAATAATAAATGAACTAAATTCTCAAAATTTTCTTGTTTGAGCTAATACTATTACTAAAGACTTTTTAATTAGGTGGTATGTAGATGTACAATAGGCGAGCATCCGTTCCTTAGGTCCCTAAGTATAACTCCAAAGTTGTCACAAAATCATTTATTAGAATTGAATAACTTTTAAACATGTAAAGACGTCAGAAACTATTATAGACACTTCGATTGACCAGATACCACATTTGACTCGCTATGTGCAATATTTTAGGAACAATTAGGACTTGGATAGAGTTGGGTAGTAAATAAATTGAAACTAAAATATTAAAGATAAAATAGAAACATATTTTACGTGAAAAACTCCTAAATTAGGATAAAAACTGCAGGCAAGGATAGAAGAATTTGACTATTGGGAAAAATTAGAGAATTACAAGGAAAAAAAACTAGACCCACAAAAATACACAGAATATTTTTGTCTCCTTTTCTTTGTCTCTCACCTCACGTTTCTCTTTCTTTGTTCTGCCCCTTCCTCTCTTTGTAAATAGGCAGGAGATTTGAAGATAAGAAGATATGGTTGGCCAATTGGCCAACTATATTATTGTTTTATTAGGTATGGTAGGCACCGAATTCAGTGCCTAGCAGTAGTAATTATTGATAATTCTCCCACTTGAAGATTTGATTGATAATCAATCATATCTTCACACCAATCTTTTTACCTTGCCGCTTCATATTGCTTACGTCTCTGTCAGGCCACACGAGGATTGACACCGCATAAACCTGTCAGCATTGATTGATTTTGTCATAAAATCTACCAGGTTATCCATTGAATGAATTTTTTTCATGTCCACTATTCCTTCTTCCCCTTTCTCATAAACGAAGTGATACTGAATTCTAATGTGCTTTGTCTTTGAATAAAGCGTTGGATTCTTTGTAAGATGCAAAGCATTTTGACTGTCACAATACAGAGTTGTTGGAGTTATGCAAATATAGTGCCTTGAAAAGCAAGCATATTTATATGTAACTTTATCTTCTTCAGTTACAGTTTTGTAATGAAAATATTTATTATTAATAAAACAAAAGAGTTT
>JANQBM010000220.1:15227188-15241282 GCA_025594535.1 Erythroxylum domingense | reverse complement strand
AAAGGAAAAGATTCAAAAGCAAAGGATTTGGATACAAGAAGAAGGAGAGGATAACGCAGCGAGGATTTAAAGCTGTAGCAAAGGAGTCGGTAATACTATTCATCTTGTTTATGTTTTTATTATCCTTATACCATATCATGTATGGATTGGCATGATAATTTGGATTTGTTGCTTCCACCGAAAAAATGATTTCTTAAAAGTTTTGAAATCGACCGTTTCTCCAAATATAACATGCTTTCTTGTTCCGATCCAACAAGAGAAATATTCTCTTGTTTATATCGAAGTTCTTCCAATATCATATTCAACTACACTGCTTCTTTACTAGCTTGTGTAGCTATTACATATTTTGCTTATGTTGTTGACGTGGACACAACTGACTGCAGTTTTGAAACCCAGCTCATAGCTTCTCTAACTAGTGTAAACACATATCCTATAATGGATTTACTTTTTTCAAGATCACCTGTATAATTAATATCAATATATCCTCTAACAGTAAAATATGATCCTCTATAACATAATGCATCATTTGAGGTTCCCTTGATATATCTAAGAATCCTTTTAACTGTATTCCAATGATCTCGACCAGGATTTGCCATGTATCGACTAACTATTCCCACTGCATGTGCAATATCTGGTGTTGTACAAATCATAGCAAACATTAAGCTTCCCACTACTGATGCACACGATACTCGAGACATCTCCATCTTCTCTTCTTCATTGCTAGGACTCATACTTGAGGATAACTTGAAATAAACAGGTAGAGAGTTATAAATTGACTTACAATCTTGCATGTTGAGTAGCCACAAGATCTTCTTCAAATAATTCTTCTAAGAAAGCCAAATCTTCCTATTATTTATGTCTCGATGAATTTGCATCCCTAAATCTTGTTTACTAGTCCTAAGTCCTTCATTTCAAATTCCTTAGCCAATTGTGCCTTAAATTCTTTGATATGATTATTGTTGGGGACTGCTACTAACATTTTGTCTACATACAATAATAAGACTATAAAATCATCTTTCTTAAACCTTTTGAAATATGCACAAGAGTTGCATTTAGTTCATTGTATCCAAGGCTTATGGTGAAGGAATCAAATCTCTTATACCAACACCTCGGTGCCTGCTTGAAACTATACAAATATTTATTCAACCTGTGAACCAAGTTCTCTTTCCCTTTTTCTTCAAAACCTTTTAGCTGGAGCATATAAATTTCTTCTTCAAGATCTCCATGAAAAAAATGTAGTTTTCACATCTTACTGCTCAAGATGCAAGTCAAATGTAGCACACATCGCCAGGACTACTCGAACTATAGTGAGTCAAACCACAAGAGAAAATATGTCACTGAAGTCAATTCCTTCCTTCTGAGCATATCGTTTTACCACCAATCTAGCACGATATCTCTCTACTTGATTGTCAGCACTCCGCTTGATCATGTCAACCCATTTATTGCTAATAGGCTTTCTTCCTTGTGGTAGTGATACCAACTTCTATATCTTATTCTTATGCAAAGCTTCAATTTCTTCCTGCATTGCTATCATTCACTGAGATGCATCTAAACTATTCATTGCTTCTTGAAGAGTTGATGGCTTTGTATCCTCAATTAAAATATAGTACACAATATTGCTCTTCTTAATATAGTATGAGTGCCAACTCGGTGCTCTTCTTGTGAAGGTTGATCTTCGAGTATCTGAAACATCAGATTCAACTGGTTCTTGCTCATCGTGCTCTAGTGTAGCTTCAAAAGAATAATTTTGATCAAATTCCCTTTCCACCTATACTATTGTAGTCTCTAAATTCTCTTTTGAAGTCCTAACGTCTTCTGTTTTCTCTTGATCATTATCTTCCAAGAAAATAACATCTTTGTTGATAAAAATCTTAAGGGCAGTGGGATCCTACAAACGATACCCCTTTACTCCTTCAACATATCCCACAAAAATACATCTTTTGGATTTTGGATCCAACTTCGTAGTTTCTTGGGCACTGAACATCTCATAAGCAGGACTTCCGAATATATGGAGGTTGGAATAATCCACTTGTTTACCAGTCCACATCTTCACCGGTGTCTTCAACTCAATTGCAGTTGATGGGGCTTGATTCACCACATAATAGGCAGTATTAACTACTTCTATACAGAATTTCTTATCTAAGCTTACAGTTCTCAACATCGCTCTTATTTTTTCTAACAGTGTTCTATTCATCTGCTTTACTACTCCATTTTGATGAGGAGTGTATGCCGTCATGAACTACCTTTTGATGCCTTTTTTCTTACAGAATTCATCAAATTCTTTACCATTATACTCGCCTCCATTTTCTGAGCACAAACATTTGATCTTTTTGCTAGGTTTGAGTTTCACCAGCGCTTTGTAAAATTTGAAAGTTGGAAACACATCTGCCTTCCTCTGGATAGGAAACACCCAACATATCCTTGAATAATCATCAATGAATGATATAAAGGAATCTTCTCCTCTTAGAGACGTAATTGGTGCTTGACATACATCAAAGTGAATAAATTTTAGAATTTCTTTACTTCTGAACTTTAATATGTTGAACTTCAATCGATGCTGCTTACTCATAATGCAATGCTCACAGAAGGGTAGTGATACCTTTATGTGACCTGGAAGTAGATTATTCTCTGCAAGTATCTTCATTCCTTATTCTAACATATGTCCAAGTTTTTTATGCCACACCATTGTAGATTTGTCATCTGGACTAGTCACTGCAACAAATGCCTCTCCTTCTTGTAAAGTTACTCCCTTCAGTATGTACAGATTTGCAATAATCTTCTCTACTTTCATAATTCTCAGCACTCCTTTAATTACTTTCATGATCTTGTTTTGAATCTCAAATCTGAAACTGAGATCATCCAATTGTCCTACAGACAACAAGTTCTTCTTCAAGCCCTCCACATGTTGCAATTTTTTAATAGTATGAGTTATCCCATCATACATCTTTAACTTGATGGTGCTAATACCAACGATCTTCAGAGCTTGATCATTTTTACAGCTATACACAGACCCCCAAAGACAGATTCGTACTGATGGAACCATTCTCTTCAAGAGGTCATATGAAAAGTAGCTACTAAATCAAATAGCTAGACATCAGCAAATCGTCCTTTTCCTCCAATAGTTGTTGCTATTTCACAAACCATTGCACTTCCATTATCTAAAATTTTTGAAAAGTTTCCTTGAGGAACATAATCTCTCTTGTTTAGATTCTATCAATCCTTTTTTAGGTGACTTTTCTTGCCACAATTGTAGCATTTATAGTTCTTCTTACTCCTGGATTTTGATTTACCATGATTGTGACTCCCAATTAGACAACGTTCCATTGATCTACCTCTCATCACTGCTAAGGCCTCTGCATATTATGAACTTGCCAACCTGTCTTCCTTGCTCTTACGGTGGCTCTCTTCTTTTAGAATAGTAGCTACAATGTCATTGAAGACTAAAGAGTCTGTATTGGATGTTAAATTTAAGACAAGTTGATCGTATGAATCTGATAGACTTTGAAGTAGAAGTTCCACACATTCACTTATTTCTATTGTATGCCCCAACGATTTGAGTTAAGAAAATAGAGTTTTCAAAGTATTTAAGTGCTTCGTCACCTAAGTGGATTCTATCATACGTAAAGTATATAGTTTCCTCTTCAGAAAAATCTTGTTATGGAGCGATTTGGCCTCGTATAATTTTGTGAGGTGATCCTATATTTCCTTCGCAGTCTTCTTTTCCATTGTGCTAGATAATACTCCATCAGCTAAAGCTAGGTGAAGATTAGTTACAACATTCCCATCCATCTCACTCCACATTTCATTTGTGACTCTAGTTGGCCGTTCACTAATGGCCGCTAGACAATTATCTTTCCTCAAGATTGCCTTTATCTTCAACTTCCACAGTGAGAAATTGCTCTCGTTGAATTTTTCAATTTTGTACTTTGCCACCATTACTTCAATCACAACTACTTTATGAACAGTGCCTTTGATAGGGTAAAT
This sequence comes from Erythroxylum domingense, assembly GCA_025594535.1. Taxonomy (NCBI): domain Eukaryota; kingdom Viridiplantae; phylum Streptophyta; class Magnoliopsida; order Malpighiales; family Erythroxylaceae; genus Erythroxylum; species Erythroxylum domingense. Next base: position 15,237,298 of record JANQBM010000220.1, on the reverse strand, counting down.
AATATTCCAACTTATCTTTTAATGTGGAGGATCCACTCTTGGTGGCAACCATAGGGCATATAATAAGCAGATATACACACCCAAGACTGGCTTTATTACCACTTGTTATGAACAATTAAGACTTGGATAGAGTTGGGTTGTAGCTAAAACAAAACTAAAATATTGAAGATAAAATAGACAGATTTTATGTGAAAAACTCCTAAATCAGGGTGAAAACCACAGACAAGGATAGAAGAATTTTATTACTAAGAAAAATAAGAGAATTACCAGAAAAAAACTAGACCCACAAAAAATGCACAGGATATTTTTGTCTCTTTTTTTCCCTCTCTTACCTCACGTCTCTCTTTCTTTGTTCTTCCCCTTCCTCTTTTTGTTTATAGGTAGGAGATTTGAAGATTTGAAGATATGGTTGGCCAAATTGGCCAACCATGTTATTGTTTTATTAGGCATTCGGTGCCTACTAGCTGTAATTATTAACATAATAATCATTTAGCCTAGATGCATCATTTTGAGTTGAATTAATGTAAGCCATCATCAGATAGTGGCTAAACAACATATAATCTATTTATGGACAAAACCAAAAGGCTACTTGTCGTTAAAATATTTATGAGAAAAATAAAAAACCATCATCTTCATAGGTGCCATGACTATAATAATTTGTATTACTTAAATTAGTTCTTCATATCATAAATTATTTATTAGCCAATGTTATCCTAATTATATATAAGCTATGTTTTAATTAAATTTAATATAATCATTTCCATTTATCTAACAATAGGATATGTAATGAAATAATCTCTCAACTTGTACAAATTAAACTATGTTAAAATATTCTCAAGATCAAATACAAGACTATTTTAGGCATATATTTATTTCTATAGTGTCATTTTTGAAGGAGGGACATCTAAATCACCCACATTAATGCTATGATGTTTAGTGCCTCTTGTATAAGCTCCTAGAAATGACCTTTAATAATTTCCTCCCTATATGTCTTCATATTTTCTTGAAAGTTTCTTGGTCTCTAAGCATATGTATCCTTACTAGTTTCTTCCACTATCTCATAGCTATCACTCAACCTAAGCAAGGGTTTCATTTAGGAGTTTATAAAGAGTGTCAATTAGCACACAAACTCTAGCAAAGTTAATCCTTGTAATACATGTGATAGCTTCATTAAGATAAGGTAGTTTTCTAATATAATTCACAAGGTAACTTAATCCTTTGTTGCCTTATACTCCAGAAGAACATCATGTATGTTCATCTAAATAAGAACTTGGTTCAACTTGAGTTCTTGCATCTAAAGTACTAGTCAATTAGGGAAGTTTATTGAATGCTTTTGACTATGCTTAACCTGTTAGTAGAAAAATGAAAAGAAAGAAAATGGTGACAAATGAAAAAATGAAGCAAACTGATCAAAAATGTAAAGGTGGGAACTAAAAATAAATGTGTGTAAACATAAGAGGGAGGGAAAATAAAAAATTAATATGAACAACTACGAAGGAATTGTAACTTGATGAGTATGAGAAGAGAGAGGGACCATATAAAAAGAAGCACAGGTAAGAAGAAAAAAGAAGAAAGTAAGAATGAATGACAAAATGGAGTAGTTGGTGAAGAAAGGATAGCTCAAGCAAGATTCATTGAAATGGAAATGGGGGAGTAAGCAACCAAAAGGTAAAAGAAGTCAAGAACTAATAAAGAAAATTGTGAAAGACCATATACTCAACAAGCAACATAGGGAGAAGGAGGGGTGCTAATTTAGGAACTTCTTCTATTTTGTTTATAAATTTAAAATATAATAACACAAAATTGAAATATTAGGAGGATAGCTTAAGTAAGAGTCATTGAAATGGAAATGGGGGAGTAAGCAGCCAAAAGGTAAAAGAAGCCAAAAACTAATAAAGAAAGTCATGAAAGACCATATACTCGACAAAAAACATAGAGAGAAGGAAGGGTGTTAATTTAGGAACTTCTTTTATTTTTTTTATAAATTTAAAACATAATGACATAAAATTGAAATATTAGGACATAAGTTTAATTTTATCCTTGAGAAGATGGCTGTGGAACATCTTGATTCTGGCTTTGACATGTCCTAACTAATTTGATGTGTTGACAACCTTGTTTTAGTCTTTTGGTTTGTTTTCACAATTTTCCACTTATACATCAAAGCATATAAATATTCTATATCATTACTAGACCATTTTTTCTCTAATTTTGGAATTTGCAATGCAATATATATACACACACACACACACATAGATATATGTTATCATTATTACTTTCTTTTGCACTATATTAAGCTTTACACATCTTTTAAATTCACTATATGTTTAGTATCATGCCAATTAAGAAATCATTTAAACAAAATCTAATGTAACCTAGTATGGAAATTATAAAAATTTATCCTGTAAAAAAGGAAATAGTGAATGAATTGATCGTAAATTATGAGATTTTACTCTTTCTAACCTTTCTAAAGGAGATACTAATTGGAGGGAAAAAAGAATTTCCACAACGACAACAAACCCCTCTGATATCATTTGAAAATACAAATTCTTGTTGTACCTAAGAAATTGATATATATATATATATATATATATATATATATATAATATAGTAAAATCTTATTTTGACCCATAATTATAGATTTTGATACAAAAGAAAAGGCTTATAATTAAACTTTCATTTGAAAGTTCTTCCTCTAAACTTGTGATTTGTGGTTATAAGTAATGATATTCTTTCACAAACTTAAGAAAAGTTAAATAATTAACAAAGAGTTAAAAGCTATTGATAGTAATTAAGAAAGAAAAGTTTATATATCTAGTACTTATTAGGCCAATATAAATAAGAATTTCAAAGCTTCAATAAATGATTTTGAGTACGCGATCCAAACACAGTGTAGTAATTATTGGTATTTATGAGCATATTAAGGAACATCTACAAGATTTGTCCTTTTACCTTTTCTGAATCAATCACTACTTTATACTGGACTACTAAAAACCAAGGTTTATATAACACATGCAGAGTTAAATGATAGTTGATACTTTTCTTAAGGTTTAAGGTTTATAAAAAAGTTTTATATCATTTTAACAAAATTTCTAAGGTGTGTTTGACTAGTGGTCTAATAGGGTGGAACAAATTCTTCCAAGAACCTATTAAACTAACCTAAGATACTGTAGGCTCAAATTGGAAAAGGAGGATAACCCTGCAACTTATTTACAAACCATAAAAAGAAAGGTAAAAATGAAAGCGTAAAATATATAAACATAAATTAAATCTAGTATAAAACATAGACACATTAATTTTAAATTATTGATTTATTAAATAATTTATTTCAAAATATAAAATTTGAAAAATATTTTAAAGTGAAAGTGATAATAAAATTAAAAATTGAATTTAAGAAAGAGAGTAAATGTTACATCTAAAATATTACAAAATCAATGAAAATTTTAGTCATTACATCTTTAAAGTAACAAATATAAAATCTTCAAACTTAATCATGAATTAAATTGAATATAAAATCAAGATACAATAATCTTATGTTACTAAATTGTTAAATAATATACTTAAGGTACATAACTTAAAGAAAATCCGTTAGTGAAATTGATAAAGGGAAACATTGAAGTTTAAATTTAAGAAAGATTACAAATTGAATATAAAATCCTCAAAGTGTTAATAATTAATCCAAACGCGTAAAGAGAAATGCTTGTCCATCTCACTAGTATTGCCTTTACTTTCAGCATAGTTGCTTCCTAGATACTTTCTCTTTAGATCTTAATTTTGCATCCCTTCTGTTGCTTCTTAGTTTCTCCAATCCATTCACTCTTCCTCTCCACTTTTTAGTGTTGTTCTTCTTCCTAGTCACGTCCTTCCCTCCTTCTAGTTGCTCTTTACTTCTCTCTATAAATGGTGAAGGCTTTTAAGTAGCTGCTCACTCCCTTTTTCTCAACCCATTTTGTTTTTTTAACCAATTTTGGAACGATTTTGCAAATTACTTTGTAAATAGATTTCTTGCTCTTCTTTTTCTAGCTAATGTCTCCTCGCTTTAAAGTAAGCAACAACCTAGAAGGACCCTCCTACCTATAAGTTTCTCCATCTTCATACTCTTCCTCTTATCCAAGCTCCTATAGCTCATTCAGAGAATTAGAAGGATCTAGATGTCACTAAAAAGAAAACACGGTTCAAATTTGTTGGAGAGGTGGCTTTTAGCTATAAGCTTACTTATTTTTCTCCTAGAGACTTGCATAATGATGTCTCTCCTCCTTGGATGTTTTAGAACATAGTGAAAACAGATGAAAGAACTATTTGGCATGGTACTTTGTTGATAAAAGATCATCTTTTCCATTATTAAATAATAGGCTAAGATAAAATGATTTAATATGGGATTAGACAAAGTCCTGATCAATCAAGAGCACTTCTTCATCTTCTCCTTCATCACTCAATTGCTAGCTTCCAAGGTCCCATAGCATGGACCTTGGCATTATGTTGGAAAACCCCTAATTCTTCATAATTGGAAACTAGGCACGGTATTAGACCCAAGAAAACATCAAATATGCTCTAATATGTCCAAATTTCCATAATATTCCCTTGTAATATTGAAGTACCATTGGTTCAAGCTATATGACTAGTTCAATCAGAAAGCCATTAAGCCTACAAAAAACTATAACTGAATTAGGGAGGATAGGTTATGCCAGAGTGCATATTGTAGCTAACATAATCTAAAGTTCTCAAACTTAAAATATTAGATGAAATAGGGAATCTCTCTTAAACTAATATCTGTATAACCTATCAATAGAAGCCTTAACCAAAAAGTAAAATTGAATGGAGAACAATAAGTAGAATTCTCAAGAATAGGAAGTTAATGGAAAAATTGGATGAAGCCCTAGATAAGACAAGGGATAAAAGCATTAAAGAAGTACAAACCGATTATAACGATGAAGAAATGCATAGCACCTTAAGGAAGAAGCCACTGAAATACTCCCTACCATAGAGACATCTGGGCAGGAAATACTCACCAAATCCATTATCACTGTAGATAAAATAAAAAGCCTAAATAATCAATGTATTGACAGGGAAGAGGAGAAAAAGTTTAATCCAATAGTTAGAAGATTTGGAAGAGAAAAAAACCAAAAAGATCCTATCTCCTATCAACTCATAATGTTTTTTATGGACTAAAATGTTAGTAGATTGAATAATCCCCAAAAATAATTAGCTATTAGAGACCATATCACCATAATAAAACCTTATATCTATGGTATTTGGAGATAAAAATCAAGGAGTAGGATTCAAAAGATATAGATCTTACAACAAAATTGGAAGCTGAGAGAATCTTAGGAGTAGTGAACATTAAACTTATGAAAATCCACTTTTATCAATCTAGTGCATAAGTAATCCATATATGGACAACCTACAAGGAATACCACATTAAGGTAATTATAAGTTTCATCTATACAACTAACTCAAGCTTCCAAAAAAAGATCGATCTTTGGTACGAGTTAAACCTTTTGACAGCTATCACAAACGTACGTTAGATGATCTTTGGAGATTTAAACATCACTTTATTTCAATCAGAAGCTAATGGAGTTATAGAATCGACAGACCCTTATAAAGCTTTCTAACCTTACACATAGAATCATTAAATCACTGACATGAGCTACTAAGGGAACCACTTTATATGGATAAATAAGCAACAAGAGAAAGTTTTGTTAATAAGGAAGCTTAAAAGGGCCCTCTTAGACAATAATTGGATGATGCAATTGCAAAATGCTAAGGATAACTTTGGGCATTACCTAATTTCTAATTATTTTCCTAATGAAATTTATAACTTAGAAAGAAGTCAAATGAGGAGCACTTTATTTAGGTTCCTTAATTTATGAATCACATGCAATAGATTTCAGGAGGCTATTGAATAAGGAATCCATACTAGTTTGGATAGCTATAAGCATTAAAAGTGTGTAAAAAGGCTCTCCTTAATTTCTAAACTATATGTAATATACTTCAATAGGCAATTAAATAGGGAATCCATGCTAGTTTTGATGGCTGTAAGCAATACAAGTGTAAAAAAGATCAAATTAAGTAAAAGAAACTTCAAAGAACTTCACAAGGGGATCAAAATAGATAATAGGATGGATATCCAAACTACCAAGGCAAACCTTAAGTTTTCTCAGCAGCAACTTTTTAAGGATCATAATAATATGAAGCTAAGGAATAAAGAAAAGCATGCACGTGATGAATACCTGCAAGACTTGAACTCTCACCATTTGACCCTAAAGTATAAATCAAGAATTAAAGGGTTACACAGAGGACATATATGCACCATATTCTATTTCAAAGCAATCCTAGCAAGAAGAAGTGCTAATATAATAAACTATATTGGGAATAAAGAAGGTGTTATGTTTTAAGATTGAGAAAAAATTAAAGGATTAGCTAGGAGATATTTCATCAATCTACTAGGAATATGTATAAAGGGATGCACTATAATTTAAGACTTTCAAGCTTTCTTAAAACTAATGACTACTAGTAAACAAGCTCTAGACTTTGGTAAAGAATTTACTCTAGATGGTATGGAAATATCTTTCATATCCTTGAACTATAATAAGGCCCGAAGGTTTAATGGCTTGAAATATTACTTCTTAAAAAATTCTCAGAATTGGATTAAATATCAAACTTTAAAAGTTATCCTAAAATTATTCTCCTAAGATGCACTTCTTATGTCTATTAATCAAAATTAAATCACTCTCTTTCCCAAGATGCCGAATCCTAATAAATTGAGTCATTTTAGGCCTATTTCATGCTTTAATGCCCTTTACAAACTCATTTCCAAATGCTAAGGCTAACTTTGGGCATTACCTAATTTCTAATTATTTTCCTGATGAAATTTACAACTTAGAAAGAAGCTAAATGAAGAGCACTTTATTTAGGTTCCTTAATTTATGAATCACATGCAATAGATTTCAGGAGGCTATTGAATAGGGAATCCATACTAGTTTGGATAGCTATAAGCAATAAAAGTGTGTAAAAAGGCTCTCCTTAATTTCTAAACTATATGTAATATATTTCAATAGGCAATTAAATAGGGAATCCATGCTAGTTTTGATGGCTATAAGCAATACAAGTGTGTAAAAAAGCTCAAATTAAGTAAAAGAAACTTCAAAAAACTTCACAAGGGTATCAAAATAGATAATAGGATGGATATCCAAACTACCAAGGCAAACCTTAAGTTTGCTCAGTAGCAACCTTTTAAGGATCATAATAATATGAAGCTAAGGAATAAAGAAAAGCATGCACGTGATGAATACCTGCAAGACTTGAACTCTCACCATTTGATCCTAAAGTATAAATTAAGAATTAAATGGTTACATAGAGGACATATATGCAACATATTCTATTTCAAAGCAATCCTAGCAAGAAGAAGTGCCAATATAATAAACTATATTGGGAATAAAGATGGTGTTATGTTTTAAGATTGAGAAAAAAATTAAAGGATTAACTAGGAGATATTTCATCAATCTACTAGGAATACGTATAAAGGGATGCACTATAATTTAAGAGTTTCAAGCTTTCTTAAAACTAATGACTACTAGTAAACAAGCTCCAAACTTTGGTAAAGAATTTACTCCAGATGATATGGAGATATCTTTCATATCCTTGAACTATAATAAGGCCCAAAGTTTTAATGTCTTGAAATATTACTTCTTTAAAAATTCTCAAAATTGGATTAAATATCAAACTTTAAAAGTTATCTTAAAATTATTCTCCTAAGAAGCACTTCTTATGTCTATTAATCAAAATTAAATCACTCTCTTTCCCAAGATGCCTAATCCTAGTAAATTGAGTCATTTTAGGCCTATTTCATGCTTTAATGCCCTGTACAAACTCATTTCCAAAATTTTAACCTTTAGAATTGAACTTATTTTAGCTAAAATCACCTAAAATTGCTAATGAGTTTTCATTTAAGGTAGGAATATAGAGGATAATATCTTGATAATTCATGAATTATTTAAAGGTTATATGAGAAAGGGAATAGGTAAAATGTATTCCATTAAGGTTCATTTTAGGAAAGCTTTTAATTTAATTAAGTAGAAGTTCTTAATCCAAGCCATGGAAGCACTAGGTTTCCTTTATAAATTCTTATGTTGGATCTAATAATACATCAAAATTTTAGCATCCTTATTGGAGGAAAAGGCTCGAGATAAGAGGATCCCTTTTCTTCTACCGCTTTTCAGTGTGTATGGAGGTCTTATCACAAATCACTGCGATAAAGATTGATCAAAACTCATCTTTCAAGTACCAAAAGAAATGTAGTAGACTGACTTTGTTCAATTCAAAATTCTTTGATGATCATTGATAAATGATATTTACTATAGGATTATCCAAGCCATTTTATATGATAATATGTATATTCAATATATAGATACTAGAATGTTTAAAGTAGGTTTTGTGTTTTTTTATTATAAATTGCATGTGTATGTGATTGTGTAGGATAAATTTCATGTTAGGTTGTAAATGAAGGGTTTTAAGCTTAGGTTTTGCATGCTTTTCATGTATTTTAATTTACATGCATTTTACATGGTTATATGTCAATGTTTAGGCAGGATTTGGACCTTATTTTTGTTGATTATTAACTTAGTTACATTTGGACTTGTTGTAGGTACCAAAGGAGAAAGCTAGAGTAGAAATTGGAATTTTCCAACTTTCTAGTTGGCAATTTTAGCTTGCTCCACATCCATCTTAAGTTAGTTTAAGCACCCAAAGGGGCCCTATTTAAACCATAGAAACAGAGGATAGTCGTGAAGCACTTAGAAAGGAGCAAGGTAGATATATTTTTTAGGTGGATTTATAAACTTTTTATGGAGAAGATTTATAGTCTTTTTATGGGGATGTTTTCAATGATCTTAATGAATTTTTAAGTAGATATGAGGCTTTTTCTTACCACAACTATGTAAGAACTCACTTTGGTTTAATGTATGGTTTGCTTTAATGCTTATGAAGTGTGAACTTTATAACCCTTACTTACATTGAGAAATCGAGTTAGGACATCGGTTTGGATGTATGATGAGAGTATGTAGCCTTGTAAACACTTCACACATCAAGCTAGAATGACATTTAGAAAGAGGTTTTGCATGCTTTGAGGGCTATCCAACAAGTTATTTCATATCCACTTAGCTATTAAGTAAAGTGTGTAAGTTGAGATATCACATACCAAACTTTAATTGTTATTGTAGTCTTAATTTTTGCAAGTATTGAGATAGAAAGGGCCAATACAATAGAATGTCTAGGACAAAGCATAATTACATTACCAAGGTGACAGCGTATCATAACGCTAGTTAAAATAAAATAACTAGACCTATCACTATAGCAGTGGTGAGTCTAACTTGATCCCACAGGGAGTCTGTGTAAATTTTCCAAAATGAAAATAACTAGCATTTGGGATTGACCGGAGGGGTTGTTTGGATTTTTCTAACAAGAAAATAAAATGAAATTAGACTAATAAAAACAAATTAAAGAAAAATGCAAAAAATGATATGTGGAATTTAATAGGGATTCGGTTCTTTAGTTCAATCTTAACCTACACCCTAATTAAACATATTTCATTGATTTATTGATCTCTAACCTCTCCTAGCAACTATTAATCATGGGATAATAATTAACTTGAGTTTTTCCTTAGGTAGTGTTTAATCAAGATACGATCGTTAATTAAACCTAACCACCGAATTGTTAGATTGGAAAATAAAACATGCAATATTTAGCTAAAACTGTAGATTTCAAAACATTTTTAGAAATCAAAACACAGTAGAAGTAAGATAACCAAATCAACATGCCAAGCTATACATGATACAATATATGGAAAATAATTATCATAAGAATAAGATGGACATTATATTACCGACTCCTTTACTATAGCTTTAACTCCTCCTTGTGCTATCCTCTCCTTCATCTTGTATTCTCTCCTAGCTTTAGCCTTGCTTCTGAATCCTTTCTTTTGTCAATGTATCCTTTCCTTGTTGTTGTATGCTTAACCAATCCGATCTATCACTTTTTCTTCTTGGACAACTTAGTTAACAAGATCCTTTGGTGGGAAAGGAGAAGAAATATTTGGAGGAGATTTTTCTTAGAAGA